>VYXH01003494.1:0-28403 GCA_013397275.1 Burhinus bistriatus
CTATGATTCTATGATAAATAACAACTATTTTGTATTTAATGTATTTAATACACAAATTTTATCAAACTAATTGTTAAACTTTAAAAATACATAATAATTGTTTGCCTATCATAAGATTTCATTTTGCTGTCCCAAATTTATTTTAAATAATAAGTTTTATCTTGGGAGAATAATTTATGTTAAAGTAAAAATTTAGTTACTGTCAAGTCACCAGACAACCTGTTATGTCCTGAGTAATCCACACATATTTAATCAGGGCTGTCAGAGATCCCCAGGTAACAGGCTATTACCCCTTAAGAAAGGAACCTTGGGGTGCCTGTGGTTCATTCTGTGACATTGTCAGCTCAGTACTCAAGAGAAGTCAAAAAGATTATTAAGGATGGAAATAGGATCTGATAGGAAAGGAAAAGAGGGCAAAACATAATGTTTTTTGATATGAATCTACGACGCATCCAAGTCTTGAATACTACGTAGAGACAATTGGAAAAAGGCCCAGCAGAGGGTGACAGAGATGAGCAGGGGTGTAGCATGATTTCCAGGAGGACCTAAATGACAATAATTCCAGTATAGAAAAAAGATGTCAGGGAGAGATAGAACAGAGATCTGCAAAAGCACCTGTGACATAGAGAAGGCAACAGGCAATGACTATTAGCACTTTCTTACAACTCCGTTAAAGGGAGTTTACAATACATTGCCAAGTAAGTTTAAAATACAGAAAAATAAAAGTTTTTGAACTGTTACCATATGTTATCAATGTGCAACCAAGTAACAGGCTCACAGTACAAAAAGGCAGAGGTTTTTGGGTATGTCACATGATTAGTTTGTGGGACTCATTGCCACAGGGTACTGTGAAGCCTAAGAATATAAAAATGTTCAAATATGGATGAGGATAAGTGCTCAAATTCATGGTGGATAGGCCCACTAACCACAATTTACTTGGATTTGGTTTCTACATGGTCCCTAACCTGCTGATTTTCAGCAGCTAAGCAGGGAAGGGGCATTCTTTACTGGGCATGTTTCCTAAAAAGTCACTGCAAGAGACTAGGGCCTTTGGTCTGATAGTCTCACCATTCCTATGTGAAACAGTCATCTTTTTCCATTATTGCAACAGAAAATCATTGCTGATTTTTTTCAAATTAAGCAGTTATTTAATTTCCTAATTCCTAATGGCTAAGAACAATGAGTATAGAATTGTGTGGAGAATATTAAAAGTTCTAAGTTATACTTATGCCTTCTTGTAGGCCATTTCATTTGAAAACTCGATTAAAATTTTTAAATAGTATTGTTGAGAGAACAAGGCAATCCTTACTCTTGATTAGTG
Organism: Burhinus bistriatus; assembly: GCA_013397275.1. Lineage (NCBI taxonomy): Eukaryota > Metazoa > Chordata > Aves > Charadriiformes > Burhinidae > Burhinus > Burhinus bistriatus. The sequence continues at coordinate 1,322 of VYXH01003494.1, forward strand.
TGCTAAAAAAATTGCCATGATCTTAAGCACTTGTTTTGCAGTTATGGAAAACTTTAAGGCTCATGAGAATAGCAGTTAATATTGGAAAAGCTGAGAAATCATTGATTATAAAGGGATTTCCAGAAAGAACTAAGGTAATGTACTTCTGCTATTTTCTTCCAGCTCTTCACACCCCTTCTTTGTCTTTCATTTAGTTGAAATAAACATGCCATATGAGTGATTGGGTCTTATTTGAGTTGCAGAACACAACCTATGAAATAAAATCAACTTTCAGTTCTAAATAAACCTATGGAACAATAAGGTATGTGGTTCTCCTAGAAGGTTATATGAACAAGGAACTAAAAGTAGTCAAAAGACATATATGTAAAAAAATCACTGATTATTAGAAGCGGAAGAGGTCATTTGGATCAAATTGCCATTGATTTTTGTTTTAATAGTGATATACTTTTAAAGACAGTTCTTTGCACACTTCCCAGCAACATTCTATTAGCAATACTAATGTATTAGTTGTCTTTACTGAACTTGGGTACAATTAAAAATTGCTACTCAAGAAAAAAAAAAAAAAATTGGAAACCTGTAACATTGTGAGATTTATTTTGTCTCAGATTCAATTTAGCATTTCCTGGCTATAGCCTTGCATACTCAACATGCTGTGAGAGCTTAGCTGGTTTCTTTCCATATCATAAAAGGTTTTAAAATCCAAAATATGAAACTGTTAACATTTAATGTGCTATGTGTTGGCAACTGAACCCTACCAAAGATGATTCTGCAATAAAAAAAGTTAAAATTAAATTGAAGACCCTGCATGATGCTGAGGAGAGAACAGTTTTAATAATGCCATTTTTTTATAACTTCTGTTGTGCAATAAAGCCAGGCTGAAACAATAACACAATAATGATCCAAACAAGGAATAATAAGGACTACAAACAACTAGCAAGATTTACTTTCTTTACACAATCTGTTATGAAATAAATAAATAAAACCAGTGTCAGATCAATCTTCTACCTCCCGCTGTTACTGCTAGCTTTTCCACCAGTTGGTTCTACCTTTCTGTGGAAATTGTGCCTCATTGCAGTTAGGTCTATACTGATTAACAATTCAGGCTTTCAATATTTTTTTGGCTAGAAAAGTAGTTTATGACTATCTGCTGTTCATACTACCGTTTAAAAGCTTACCTTGTGGCGCTGAGTGGCTTGCTTCTCTCTCTTGTGACTGAATTATCTACTGAGGTGTGCCCAAGCCAAGCTATGCTACTACTTACATTTTCATAGAATCACAGGATCGTAGAGTCATAGAGTCATGGAATAGTTTGGGTTGGATCTCAGACCAGTTCATAGGCCTTACAAGAAGTGCACTCATAACTGGAATTAGCCAATACCCTGAATCCTATTCTAAGCAAAGAGTCCAAGCTTTAAAAGGAGAAGAAGTTTGAATTCCTTTTCTTAACCTTAAGACCCTCAGCTCAGTTACAGAGGGTACGTGGTTAGCTAGGTAACTGTATCCCTTATATGATACCAATGAGTAGAGGACTTTATACTAATCAGCACAGTGACTTGTTCCAATTTTCTGTTATCTTACCATCCAGCAAGACTGAATGGAGTGAAGAATACTAAATGTTTTAAAATTTGCTGGGCTTCATGAGACATTTTGTTAGGACTCTGTGTTTATATTTGAGGGACTAATTTGGTCTAAATATCTAGCTACATGTTGAGCGTTTACCTTCATTTTGCTTTCAGAAGCAGTTTGTAACTGTCAATTAACAGAGCAATCCCTCGTATCTATCCATCTCTGTGACATGATTTGTGTCTCAGCACAAGGTTGGATGGTCACTCACTGATGACTCAGTGTAGTTTGAGCATTCACAATATATCCAAGGGGTAGCAACACACGTCATCTACCACTCAGAGAAGACAAGTAACTTGAATATAGGAAGCAAGCAAGTTGTTTATGGACTGGTTAGTGTTTTTAAGCCATGGAGAAATCTACAGTTTTTATTCATCTTCCTCCTCTGGGGCAGTATTTCTTCGATTTTCATAGTAGGTATCATTTATATTTGATATTTGATATTTGTACTTGTTCTTTAATATACTGCCTAAAAGCAAAAGTGATTTCTGAGGGAATAAAAGGCAGTATTGGTCTAAAATAAAATCATAGAAGTGGCTTTTTCTCTGGATTTTTTGTATTGAAAGCAGCAATTGATTTAGTAAATAAATTATTAAATCTAACTCTCTGAAACCAGTGTGAAATATGCTGATAAAAAAGAATTGCTACCTTAAACATTTTTAAAGGGAATTCACTAAATGCTTGACCGAATGCTTTATAACCAAACAAGTGATGGCTTTGCTATTTTGATATCTGGTGATCTTAAATTGCCATTTTTTTACCTGTGGAGTTTTCCCTGGGAAAGTCAGGCACAGAGACTTCTCAAATCATATGTCGGATTGCTATGAATAATGTTATTAGCATTGAATGAGACCAATTTTTAAGTAAAGCAGCTACTCCTTTTCCCCCAAAGGACAAACCCAGAAGCTAACAACAAAGGAAAATATGTTCTGTGTATCTGCCAGTGCATCCACGACCGTAATAAATTCTGGTACCTGTGAAAGTCACAGCAAAAACCACACCCATGTGAGGCACAGCGCAGCCAGAAGAACAAAAAGAGTTCATTAACTGCTTGGCCTCTTGATATTTTCAGGCTTCTGTAATAAGATTTTCATCTAGCTAATACCGTATTGCTGTGATTAAAGACAGTGGCATACCCTGGATCTTCTGGCAGAAGCAAGGATATGACAGCAAGTGCGTCTTGGCACTCTTTAGAACAGAAACTTCAGGAAATTATGAGTCAAGTTTCACTCTGCCGGTAGGCCGAGAGGTATCTGCTGGGGCCAAGGCAGTAGTTGGAGAAGTTGCATGATGGGAAAGGTACTATGTGGTGCATTTTATGGAAAACTGCTGGTTGTCTCCTGTGGATCCCTGGCTGGTTGGCAATAAAGGCTGCATCCCCTCCTCTCCTCTCCCCAGGGGACTCCCTGGGAGGTTCGTGGTGAGTATTGCCTCTCCCAAGCAGATGGCCTCTGGGCAGCAGGAGAGAAATGCTAGGTGACCCGTCACTGTCAGTTTTAGGATCTTATTCTTCATATCTAGCTTTGCAGACCGCCGTCTGATATTTGGAGCAGCAGTGCAAGCGCGGTTGCAGTCGCCTTTTCAACGAGGTTAACTGTTTGAGATGTGGTCTGCATAATCAGATTTTGAAAGCTGAAGCTGTAAAGAGAGCAAAGAACTCTTGAAATGAAACGAATTGCCTGCCAATGAGATGAATTGCTTACACAGTTTGTTACCATGAGTGGTATAGGATATGGCTCACTTTGACCACAGCTCTGTTTGCAAAGCCCCAGCTCATCGGGGCAAGAATATGTTGTATTAACACGTAATATGTACTTCATCTTTATCTTAAATTAATGGGTAAAAAATACCTCTTTTCAGGTAATAAACATCCTATTTTCTTCTGTGCAGTGCTCAAAATGAAGATCACAGAAAGCTGTGCAGAAGTAATGTTGTTAGATGCAAAAAAAAAAGCAAGCAGAGTATGTGGGAAAATCCATCACTGAACTTCAGAGATTAGATATTCCCTTTCAGTGACACACTTCCCATAATCCAGTTTTCTGGCCCACTTACACTGTGTATATCTTTATATGCAGTTGCCTGTATGCCGTAATACTGTGTTATGAAATTCTAATGTTTCCTTTAACAGCACACTTTAGTTGTCAGAAAAGCCCTTCAGAAAAGGTGTTGACAGATTTGCTATGCATGCTTTTAAAATGATTGCTGTGTTTTCTCTATATTCTCAGGCACTAATACGCACCTGATCTTTTACTCTTGTCTCTGTATCACCAGGCCTCCTGAACCTGTTTACAGCACTGTGAACAAACTGTGTGATAAACCACCTTCTCCTAGGCACTATTCCCCTGTCGAGTGTGACAAAAGCTTCCTTCTTACAGCTCCCTATCCCCACTACCACGTAGGCCTGCTCCCTGACTCTGAGATCACCAGGTACTGCATGCGCTTCTTCCTCACCTCCTTCGTTAGAGTGCATGAACATCACTGGATTTAGCTCATAGTTTGCATCTTTGCCATAGATCTTTTTCTACAGCTTGTGCTTGTTTTTAACCATGCTTTCACATCTGCACCACTGGAAGATATATGCTACCTCGGTATATAATTTTGGTCATCCAAAATCCAGTGATGAACACAGGCAATGTTTTGATCCATTGGAATGGTGCTCTAAAATAGGTCACATACTATGTGTCACATTTTACAACTTTCAGCATTTGTTTCTCTGTAAGTACGAAAAGTGACTAAGACTTCACTGAAAGCTGTAGTAATATGGTTTGATTCAGTCGTTTTATTTCTGCCTTGTGCAATACTTTGTTCACTGAGCATCTTTGGGTTTATGGGGTGGCTGCCTAAGCCATTCAGAAGAAATTGGGCAAAAAGGAATCACCTCCATCCCCAAGTCGTGGTTGAGAATATATCTAAAATTTAGCATTCCCTAGGCTACCTGTGCTCTGAGAGGACATTTAGTAAAACCAAAAATGATGAATATTTCCGTAATTGAAGTAATGGAAGACATTTCTATAAAATATTGTCAGTGATTGCCTCCTGAGAAATACGTAATAAAGAAAAACATACTACCCCAAACCATACACTAGTATAACTCAGCTATTCTTCTATGGTCTGCTAGGATAGTAGTAAACTATTTGCAAGCAAGAATTAGGAGATAGAGAAAGAGCTAGGCGCAAGTTTTCAAGAAGATGTTGAGTGCTTCCTTTGTTAGGAAAAAAAATAGCATCTTTTATATTCTTTTATATAGAAGAAAAATAATTGCATTTCGAACTTTGATTATAGACATTTTCTACAGAAAACACTTCTCAAAGAAAAGAGTAATGTGGGAAGAGAAGAGCAGAAATGTGTAAGTGGAGAGTAAAATGGTAAATTAATGTAAGATACAATAACAGGAAAGAAACCCCAGGGATTAGAAAAACAGCTGTGAAAGGCATTGCAGTGCTATGAAATAGAAAGCTAAATTAAAAAAGCAATAAGACAAATACTAGCGAAGAATGCAACAGATGTGGTAAGACAATGCAGAAGCTGTCAGTTTATTAGAATGAAAACTCTGTGGCTTCTAGAATTTGTAAAAAGATGCTTAATCACTGGACAAAGTGATTAGTCAAGCTGTTCAGGCCAGTGCAAGTTTAGGTGAAAAACACTGATATTGGCAATATTTTATAAAGGTATAAATAACTTCAGAAAGGTGCCAGGCACTAACAGATCTATCAGCAACATTTTAATTTCTCTGCAGATATTATCTTAAAGGAAATAACTAGCCAAAAAGTAGTAAAATTATGTCAGGTCTTTAGGTACAACGTACATGTGAGTAATTTATCTGTAAGCATCACCCTGCTTCTGTATGTTTAGAGCCAGACAACAGAAGAGATCATTATAAAAAGACTCTTACTCTTTAAATAGTCCTTTAAGGAAGGAAGGGACCAACTTGAACTAGAGAGTTGAACAAGTGGGTTCTAGGGGATTTTGGGGCCGTGGAGTTGTGTAATGGGAGCACTGAGGATTAGATTGTGGCTTGCTAACCACAGAGAGATACAATTCATTGCTAAATGGTCGATCCCTATAGACACAGCTCTCAGGACTGTGGAGATAGGTTGGGGGAGAGGGTGAATCTGTTAAGGCTACTTCCTGCAGACCAGATACTCAGATCACAGAATGACAGAATCACCGGGGTTGGAAGGGACCTCTGGACATCATCTAGTCCAACCCCCCTGCCAGAGCAGGGACACCTACAGCAGGAGGCACAGGATGGCGTCCAGGCGGGTTTGGAATGTTGGAGACTCCACCACCTCTCTGGGCAGCCTGTTCTCCCTCAAAGGAAAGAAGTTCCTCCTCATGTTTAGATGGAACTTTCTACGGTCAAGTTTGTGCCCGTTAGCTCTTGTCCTATCACTGGGCACCACTGAAAAAAGACTGGTGCCATCCTCCCGGCACCCTCCCTTTAAGTATTTATAAGCATTGATGAGATCCCCCCTCAGTCTTCTCTTCTCCAGATTAAAAGTCCCAAGTCCCTCAGCCTTTCCTCATAAGAAATATGTTCCAGTCCCCTTAGCATCTTTGTAGCCCTTTACTGTACCCTCTCCAGTAGTTCCCTGTCCTTCTTGAACTGGGGAGCCCAGAACTGGATGCCAATAATCAGCGGAGCCCTGGAGAGCTCGTAGAACTAGGCCATTTTGCCACCTGTAGGTGTAATTCTCTACATCCTTTTTCTTTATTGTGTGATTGATTGAATACCTTGTCATCAGATATTTGATGACCTGACATCAGAACTGCAAAAGCTGGGGTTTGTTCTATTGAGAGTCAGTTAATAATTCTCTTTAAGAACAAGGTTTCATTTCTCTTCATTCTACTTTAATGTAAAATTAAGCTCTAGTCCCTGTGTATTTAGTCAGATTTATTTCAACAGTCCAACAAAAACTGCAAAAAATCACAGAGGATGAGAAAAGACACAACTGATGGTTAAATGCTCTGTGCTCTGCTCTGCTACATGCTGTGGTAGAAGCAACTGATTGCTGTAATTTATACTTCCTTCCCACTGTGAAATAACATTCAGATGGAAAATATGAGAGTTTTTGATGTTCTCAAATGCTGTCATCTTTTCCACAGGTGTCTTTTGAATAGTTGACCGTGGAGGAAGACATTTGACATAATATTTCACCAATTGCCTTTGGTGAGGAAAGCGACAGCTTTACGACATATGCCATGATCCGATTTCCAAATGGACTCAGTATTCACAGTTGGAGAACAGATTTTAGAAAAGTATTAATCCCATTTTAACCTGAATCCAAGTGGCTATTTTTGCAGAAGTGTTCATTGTATGCAGCCCTAAATTTCACAAAGGTGATGTGTCTCAGGGCTGTATTGTGTTGAATATTTGGAAGAATTAATCCATAAAAAGGCCTTGTTTTAAATCCATAGCTGTGACACCACCATCTTTATTGGCGGTTGTGCTACAAAAAAATCTTCCAAATATTGACCAGGTATTTTGAAAGGTCTCCCTTTTAGTCACCTGAATTTCTCAAAGCCCTGTTCCTCCACATTATACACTTCCATGGTATCCAGTCAAATATAAAAAGGTATCTCCCTGTCTTCCTGCAGGCTTTCTAAAAATAGGTTTTCATCAGAATATGTCAGCCTCAGGTTTGGGGAGGAAGGAACAGGGATTATTTGCTTGTTTTGGTAACTGCAGTCATTGTCAGATCTCAGTGCTCCAATATTGAGAATCTGCTGCTGAACTGCAAGAAATTTGGTTTGACAAATAACTCTTCCAGAGGAAGAGGAACATGATGCCATGTTCTCCGAATTGAAATGCTTGTAATCCAGCCAACGCCTTTCAAACTGCTGCTCCAGATAATTTGTCAGCTACTCCTCAGATGATTGTTTTGTCAAGGCTCATTAACTTAACAGGCAAAGAGAATTCATAGGCCAAAGCCTTATTTGTCTATAATAAATTTAAGTTTATAACCCTTGCTTTTATGGTGGCCTGTCTTAGCTCCTGGGAGGTTTGGAGGTCTAGAACAATATACTCCCATTTTAGGGTAAAAGTAATTTGTTTTTTGAATGAATTATCAGTTCATGTGAACTGATATTAACAGGGTCATGTCAATGTGCAATAACTGAAAATCTGTCCCATTGAAGGCAGGAGCAGAGAGATAATTTTGGAGTAGTAAGTTTTCCTTTGAGAGCACTGTGTGGGAACGGATGCAGAATATTCATGTTCTGGCCTCTGTCACTATTGACAATTATGTGTACAATTAGAAGACTATTGGCAGCGAAATGAAATCACAGCTCATAGACGTAACACTTTCTACAAACAGGAGATTTTGTTTCTGCATTCTGTAACACAAAACGTTGTGTTCTCAGTCTGCGCTGAAAACTTTGTCACATTCACCATGACATAGACGCGCTTAAAAATGCCTCAGTTTTGCCCAGAACTAACTTCCCTGTCTTCACTGAAATCTTTTTGGCAGTCTAGTCGCCAGCATAGTTTTTTGCCAAAGGGCAGCCCTGGTATTGTTGGTTTGTGCGATTTTGTTTTTTTCCATAGGTATTTGCTTCTCTCTTAAGCCTTTGATCGTGCGATTGCATCGATGTTTCTGAACACATGTTGGGGAAGGAACTAAGGGTAGGGTTTCAGACTTTGTAGTCGTGGGAGAAAAGCTTGGGAACATGACTCCTCCCAAGAAAATAAAAATAAGTGAAAATTTTGTTCATGTTTAGTCTAGCTTTTGTAAACTTGCAGATCCTCCTTATGGTGCTTGGGTGCCTGGATTCCAAGTATTTGGCTTGCTTTTTAAATCAAGATTAGTTTCTTGAAGCCAGCCCCAGTTCTGGCTGACGCTGCGATCTGCAGTCTTAGGCAAGGTAGTTAATGATTTTGTGCTTTGTTTCCCAGTCTCTAAAAGAGGTTTAACAATGATCTCATAAAGCTTCTTTGGAAACTAACGCTGTCTGAGACAATAGCATCCTGTTACTAATGGCAATTTATGTTATTATTTAGTAACATAAAAATGATTTTAAGGTATTTGATGAATTAGATGAATGACATCAGTTCTTGGGACCACCTCTACTTTCTCACCGATGGGGATTAGGGAGAGAAGATGATACTGGCACAGGGCTCTAGAGCAAAGTCTTTTGCAGAAAACAGCATGCCGTTTGCATAGGTATTCAAGGGTAACTGAACGTTGTATAACTCTGAAGAGCTACACAAATAAAAGTGTGCTGAAATGTACGCAGGACACCTGGGTAAGGAGACTATAATGTCCGGAATCTTAGTGATTGATGCATGAGGCTACTTCCAAAGTGTGCTGGAATTCCCACAGCCTCCGTGTAAGCACAGGAGGGTCACTACGCTCCGGTAGTCTCTGCAATCACAGTAGTGTATGTCTGCAACGCTGGGCACTTCTGCTTGTGGTCCCCTCACTTAACATTAGGGATCCCTGGCATCCCTCCATAGGCCAGGAAGGGACAACTGAGGAGATGCTCAATACTTTCCACTGGTCCTAGCAAGAAGTTAAGGTACCTGCACTTGAAAAAGGTGTGAACGGTGGGTCTCTCTGGTACCCATTCCTATAGTGTCCTTTCTCATTTGTTAATATCTGTGCAGCCTTTTTCCTTCACAATAACCTGCTGGGAGCAAGCTTATTGTCAAAATGATGCATGTAACTGTACTTGTGTGTGGCTGCCTTCCAGGGAGGCTCTTGTCATCTTTATTGAAATTCACATTGTACAGGAGTACCCATCATCCCCTTTCAATCCCATGTGTTTAATATAGGAATTATATCTCCCAAAACACATCTAGCTGTATTTTGAAATGCCTGGCAACCTGAAAATGGGACCTATCAAACAAGCAGTAAAAAGCAATGATATGAAATTGAGTCTTCAACTTGCCCCACAAACACAACCACCTTTCTTGAATTTAAAATGAACTTTTACTGTGTAGTTGCATTCATTTACTTATTTTTTTTGTGAAAATTTCACATAATAATTACAAAATTGGAAATTACTCTGCTTTGGGCAAATGGGTTTAAATACTTAAATATTTAAAATCAGAATTGGAGCAGATTTGTACTTTTTCCTATTTTAGCACCTTGGAATCAGCTTCTGGACTGATCTGCATTTTACACAATCCAACCACAAGCAAGTTTATATATGGTGAACTAGCACTGCTAAATAGAACTGCTTAAAGGTAGTAGAAGGGAATAACTACACAATTCTTTCCGTAGATTTTTGAATAGCAAACTAGGCAATACTGAGGTTCAACTTATTCAGTGTCAATGGAAAGAAATTAATCCTATAGTCACAAAGAAAAAACATCTTTAGAAAATAAAAGATACCTGTTGAAAATAAATCTTGATAAAGTAGCTCCCTAAAACCCTAAGGTGGCATTTTAGAAAATGAACACTGTGACTTTTTGTTTTGAGAAGTGACTTTAAGGCATATGTACACACAAACTTAGGCATTCAGTGGCACAGAGCATATAGCAACCCCTACGCAGTTTAAGAGCTTAAACTGGCCATCACAGAGGCTGGCTTGGCTACTGATGTTCATCCTGATGGGAACTGAAGCATCTTGTTATGGGTGATTTCAGTGAGAATTGAGTATGTAAGTACTATGGCCTTCACTCCCTAAACGTCTCCAGAAATCCAAGTGCTTCTTTAACTCGGGCACCTAGACCTTTCTAAAAATAGGCTTGGAGACCTTGACTCACATACAGGAACACACGTTGCAGCGGTTGACAAGGTGCAGCCCAGGTGCATATAACTACATATCCATTACGCTTGACTGGGCTGTGCTGCTTCTGAAAGCAGCTCCAGAACTGCAATATTTTATAGTTATATATCATACGGCAAAACAAAATCAGCATAAACTGTGTTGATTAACTATCTACAACTCAAATGCAACGCCTCAATGTAGATTGTCCCTGCTTGTGAATCAGACTCCTGAGGCCTTTAAATTATTTAGGATCTTTTGGAAATGACACAAATTAATTGTGGATTTTCCTTATCACTTTCAATTAACAAATTAAAAAGTCTTAACTGGAACAGTTTCCTATAATTTCTTTTTAATCCTGACTCAAGTCTTCTCTTCAAGTAAATGATCTAGTCATATTACTGTTATAGTTAATGAAAGAAAAATGACGCTGCCTTTCAGCCTCAGCTCTCATGTCATTTTGCATGGATGAATCTCTGCCCCTAATAAGCACAAACATTCTTAGACTGTCTTATGCTCTTTCCTTTTTTTAATGAGGAGTCTTCTATTTTGGACACTATTAATTAAAACTACTAGGAAGACGAACCTTTTAAAAACTCAGAGACATGATTGCAGGAGAATCTTAACCTGTCAAGGCATAAAATCTCTACAATTCAAGTGTTTAATTATGTAAAGTTACCGAAGGTTAAGATGGGATGCTTCAGGTTAGAGCTGCTGGGCTTTATTTCCAGTTGTGCTGCTCACTAATTCTCTTTAGTTAAGCAAATCACTTAATTCTATTTGCTTTGCTTTATCTATCAGTAAAGTAATCTTCTTACTCAGTTATATTGAGAAGGATGACTAAGCTCATTAAACAGAAGAGAATAAAATTTTAAAAAGAGAAAAATTAAGGTGTTTGTTCTGTTCCATCATTTGGGAAATGTTTCACATTTTTGGAATATATGGTTTGATTTTCAGAGGTACTGTGCTTTCTTGTGCTATAGATCCTCTTTTGTTCATATTCTGCACCCATGGAAATTAAACTGTATATTCTTAGCTCGTAAAATGGACAGAAATATTAACTCAGTTAAGTAGCAGTATTTTCCTTACTGTGTTTTTAGAGAAGAAAAAATATCAGTTCTCAGTAAGAAAACATCTGTAAATCACTAGTATTAAAATTTTCCTGCTGTTAAGATTACAAACAGAGCTACAGATAGACATTTTGGAACAAAGGAAAGATGTCGTCTTCCTTTCCACGCCTATAAGCAAGCTCTGAAATTCAGTCTCTAAGTCACAGGAAATGCTCCCAAAGTATCGAATAGCAGTTCCTATGTCTTTTTTGGATTAATGGTGAAGACTGGAACCAGGAGACTAGAAAGGTATCATGCCACTTCTGACTGGTTCCTGCCTGAGGATTTTAGCCAGGGCAATCAGTTGTCCAGTATGGGGTGGCTGAGGTGGACCATGACCCTCAAAAAGCCAAAGTTTTGCCTGGTGCCTGCTTCGGAGGATGCCATTCGCCACCAGCAGTTACTGGCTAGATACAAGGCAGGAGTGGTGTTTCAGATTATCTCTTGAAAATCCAGTCAGTTCATAACTAAGTCCACACAATAACTTTATTGTTTGAAGTGGTCATTTCTGTAAGACATGTTATTGTTCATTTTCAGTATATGTAAGCACCCTCTCAAACATCTTGTTCTGGTCTCTGAAAATCCCCTTGAAACAAATGATGGAGCACTAAAACTCCAGACACAATGTTCAAATGCTTCTGAGTGTTGGGAGAAATTTAAACCCACATTTTTAATATTGGTTCCATATCTGGTTCACGTGTATTCAGAATAAATGACAAAAAAATTGACAGAAAGTGTCACTCTGCATAGGAGTACTACAGCAGCAAGCTAATAGAGCCATTCGCTAATTCAAATCTTGTCCGCAGTGACCAAAGTTAATGACAATTATTACCTGACAACTGTCTAAAGGCCGATATGAGAAATGGGTTTGGAGATTTCAGTTTCATTCCTGTGGACAAGTTTCCACATCATAAAAATCATCACTCCATCTGTCACAGTAATTGCTAGACTCTCAGCTCATCAGAAAAGCCAAGAATAGATTTAACCTGGAGAATAAATTACTCTTTTTACCCCAAGAGAGAGTTCTTTGAGCTTAGAAATGAAATATTACTGTGGAGACAGGGTAAATAAAGCTAGCCTGTGGCTACCTATGCCATACCTGTTGGGGGAATAATAATTTCCAGGGTTGTAGCTGCACAGCAAAGAGCAAGAAAGCTTGCTGGTTAGAGCAAAGAGCCGGGAACTGAGGAACTTGCCTGTACCACTCACAGCTTCTATGACCTTGGCAAATTAAGACTTTTCTTCAATTTTGTCCAATTGTGAAATATGTGACACGCATCCACAGACACCACAAGCAGCTCTTGGACTTAAAAGGTATTTCCAACAGGTGCAGAGATGCATGATTTTCTGCACTGCATAAAAAAGAGTGATCATTAGTACCAAGTGGAGTGATAGGAGGCATCATGGAAAGCAGGTGGGACCTCTAATTATAGCAGTCTGATTGTCCTGGAAATGCGAGAGAATTATAAACAACAGTAATAATGAACCTTCCCTCAGCCCTGTGCGAGTCTCCTTTTACACTACAGTTATCCCACTGGAGTCGTGTAGTGCTGACTCAGGCCCCCGGATTATTTTGTATTTAATTATAGCTATTTATTATTGTTGACATAAACCCTATATGTAGGTACTTGCAAATATGCCCATTTCTGTTCGTTTTGCCAAGTCAAGCAAGGTCTGACTTTGAACAGGGTGTGTCTAAAAATATGCCGGCGATACAGAAATCAGGAGGCAGCACTCCGCTGAGTCTGTTCCAGGCCAACCATACTGCAAGCCTGTTTGAGGACACTGTTCTTGTGGAAGGTGTTGCAAAATTGAATGAGCTGTTTAAACTAGACCTTCGTCAATTGTAGTCGCCGATTTCACAGCACTTTACTACTTCTGTCCAAAAAGTATAAAATACTAGTTAATGAAATAGAAACATAAAAATACTAAGATTAAAAAAAGTCTCCTGATGTGGTGGGATCCACCTCCTGGGTCTACTCTAAAATTTCTACATATTTTTGTTTTCCTTCTCAGATTTTTTTTTTCCCAGTCTCAGAATGTACCTGTACCTTTATGGGTCTATGAGGATAATAATTATTTCCCACTGTAAAGGGAAAATTGATTTTAGTAGCCAAAGGCTAAAACAACGCGATCAGATTCTTCTGCCATTTCTTTGTTTTTAAAAGGACATACAATCATCATTAGGAAAAATGTAACCAAATATTTATTGATCAGTACTCATTACATTTCCTATTTCAAAAAAGCATTTGTTGCTCTTTGAAAATATTGACTATATAATTGGAACCATCTGTTTGCAGAGACTTCAGTGTGATACAAGTAATGATAACCATAACCCTCACAACTTTAAGATGCTTATCTAAATTTGCATTGGACTGAAAGTCTCAACATGACTTTGGGCAGCTGTTGTACGCTGTTCCTTGATTCAGTCTGGCAACACAAATACTACAAAGAGGTTTATGAAAATGGGGAAAACGGCAGAGAGGAAAACAAAAAACTGTGGGAAACTAAACTCCCCTTTACCTTCATAGTACATTTATGTACATTTGTTACAGTTAGTGAGATGTTTTTAAATACCATCTGGGCTTTGAATAAATACCATCCTTATATTAGGTGAAGCTTTTGTTTTGGTGTGGAGAGGACTGCTGAAATTTTTCTTATTGATTTAAATTCATTTTCATGTAAATATAGCCATAAATGTTTGTGATATTTAAGAGGCACAGAGGATTTAAGAAGATTTAAAAGACACTGGAAGAGAGGAGATTTAGATTAGATATGAGGAAGAAATTTTGGGTGGTGAGACACTGGAACAGGTTGCCCAGGGAAGCTGTGGATGCCCCATCCCTGGAAGTGTTCAAGGCCAGGTTGGATGAGGCTTTGAGCAACCTGGTCTGGTGGGAGGTGTCCTTGCCCATGGCAGGGGGGTTGGAACTAGATGATCTTTAATGTCCCTTCCAATCTAAACCATTCTATGATTCTATGAAGATACTGGATAACATTTTAAAAAATTACTACGTGATTCACTAGCCTAGTGAGAAAGTTGGCTGTTGTAAAATGCAAGATGAACTTTCAGATAATCTCATGAGTCAAAGTCCAACTGATTTCCAATAAAATACAGATTTGGAAGTACATAAATTATGTTTGGAAGTGAAATGTGAGCTACTAAAGAAATACAGACCAGAGATATATAGGCAAGAATCCCTGCTTAAATTCCATAGTTTAGCATGTGGTTGCTTTGCAAACCCTGACACTTCTGCTCTGTAGCCCAGTTTGGATATTGAGTTTTCCACTGCTCCACGTTTCAAACAGAAAGTAGTCTGAGGATACACTTGCTAGAGCTCTTTACCAGCTCCCTTTTAATTCCTAATTAAAGCAATTTCACTCCAATTGACTCATCTGTATTTTCTCACTTCCCTATTTGGTGTGAGAAATAGTAGCTCAGTCCTTCACAAAGAATATTTTAAAGCTATTATTGCATTTCTTGGGTGACTGGAGGTGCTATGTGTTTGGCCACCAAAATTATCTGGTGATTACTTAAAAATGGCTTGTTCTGTTGCTTTTTTTTTCCTTGTAGATTTAACTTCTACTGATGTAACCTGCAGTGAGATGTAAATATGACTTCAATTCTTCAAAATTTCTCTTATAAATTCCACTTCAGTTCAGAATACACATTAGGAGTTGGAAGGATTATTTATGTTATGCCGGTGGACTAGGGTTGTGCCTATTTGCAGTCAGTTTCTCTTCCAACTCCATAGTTTCTTTGGTGAATTTGCATAAGCACTGAGAGAAATGTTTAACAACATTGGTTCACGTAGAGCTCATGTATTGCTATACTGTCTCAATATTTGCATCCGAAATTTTCACAAAATATAATTTAAAAACAAACAAACAAACAAACAAAAAACAAAAAACCAACACAAAAAATTAAGGCTATTCTGGATTTACTGATTATCAATATCCCCACAAGAGAGGGTGCCTTTCCTACTACTACCTATGGAGGACCTTGGGAACTGAACTGAAATCCTTGGGAGTTTGAAAATACTGAAACTTTATTTTGTAACTGAAAAATTGAAGGGGGGAGATTTAGAGTTAAAATGTTGACTAAGTTATACAGTTGCTGTGCTTCACCATAGTTTCTTAAGCATCAGAGCATTTAAACTGTATTAATTTGAGAAGTAGTACAGAGGCGGGGGGACGGAGGAAAGGGAAGGCAGAAAGAGGGATGCTTATTTATTACTCACAAATATAGGGGAAAAGCAAAATCTTGAACTTGAGGTTTTGGTAGGAAACATTGAAAAGGACAAGAAGAAAACTGCTATTGATAAAACCTATGTGTATATGCGGAGATATTCAGTGCCAATTTGCAATAGCAGGACAAATTGACATAGGAGTTCATGGTAAGCCACAGTCATTGTAAGATGCTGTACCAATATGAAGTCACTGGGAAAGTTTGTTTTGTTTTGCTAAGAAAGGAAAAAAACCCTACACATAAGGTGTGCGTAAAGGGTTACAAGCTCCAAACATCCTTGAATTTTGTGGAAGTCTAGTTATGCAACTAACCTTTTTGGGTTGAACCTAAATTTAGCTAAGTTGTCGTTGTAATTTTGCATGTAGAATTTGTTAACGTTTTGGGATCTTAAACAATTTATTCTTTAAAAGGTTTTTATTTCATTTTTAAAGAATAGCACTAGATGCAGCTAGCTTATCTGATTTTTTAAAAATAATGCTTATAATGCATAAAACCACTACTGTTACTGCATGAAAAGCAAGGTCAATGGAAGTGACAAGATATTAAAATACATTTTTTTAGCTGACAAGGGGAAGGATAAGAAGATTTAGTTTGACTTTCAAAATTAAAATTTCAATATTGTTAAGGAAGTACTGGAACAGAAACATTGCAGTCCCCTGGGAGATGCATAGACAATTTCTTTTTCCAAAGTATTTCCATACTCTATGCCGAAAATGAATCATTCCACAGATATTTGGAGCTGCTTGCTGTATCTTTTGAGGATCATTATAGCTCTTGCTTTTATGCTGTTGAAATCACTACACTGATGAAGTGGGAAGCAGGGAAAAGGATTTATAACTCTACAATGTGAGAGTACACTTGTGTATTGCACATCACAAATTGCTTTTGGTTTGATTACACTGATTTCTAACATCTGAATTCTGAATAGCAATGATTGTATCCTTAAGACAAGCTTTCCTAAAAAGCAGCCTGAAACCATCGTACTGTATTACACCGTGTAAAGAGAAAACGTATGAGCATGCACACCTGAAGTGCACTGAAGCCCATATGGGAGGAGTACACAGTACAGAAACCAAATGTCACTTGCTACTACTCACTGGTCGTAGGGTGCATCTGTTCAGCTCGATGCAAGACCATTCAGATAGATACTCCTGAGCTGGTTCTAGAAGAGTTAGGTTAGCTGATGAAGCAGTCTAACCTGCTTCCAGTAAATGCCCACATTGATTAATGGATGAGTTGGGTATAATCAGCAATATGAGTAGACAGTTCAGTTGCTGATCTGGTGAAGATTGCACAAGCTGTAATCAGAACTCTTAGCCTATTCAGCATACAGTGACTAAGAGTTGCAGGTAGGAGGACTTATGTAGTATCTGTGGCAAGACTGTGGCTATACAGGCTTGGTTGGAAGAAGAAATCATACAGGTTTGGTTAGGATACAAACTCATGTAATACTGTCATTGCACCATGCAGAAAAGGATTTGCTTTTGACATTTCGGATTGAGCGGTATGAATGAAGGTTGTTAATTTTTCGTACCAAGCCGTTACAACCATTTTATATATTATACTACTTCAGTGAAAGTATATAAAAGGTCTTGTTTTAAGAAGACATCTAAAGTAGGCAATGAATTCATGAGTGTCATTGAAATCCCAGGTGCTGTCTAGAATCTTGAGGCTTAAATGACTGAAACTTCACCTGGTTGCTATGTGCACAGCAATTAGAAAGGGAAGTGTGTAAAGAGGGAAATTTACTCCTGATGGAAATTTTAGTATATTTTTCCTAATTAATTTTGCCTGGTTTCCCAGATACCTCTTGTAGTCATCACTCAACAATTAGCATTTGCATTGGTATGCCATGGATTGCAGAGCTGGGTCTTTTAGCTAGGGTGCTGGAAGGTTACACTTTGGAACCAAAACTTCAAGATCCAAACCACACTGGCAACGTTCAGAACACTGGAATCATGTTCAGCCTATTTCTTCTCCTTGTCTTTCCTATTTTTTTCTGATACATTTTGTACAATACCATAATGCTTTGAATTAATGACAAGAAGGGTAGAGTTTTCTGTTTTGACAAAAGTGAGATTAGGCAGCAGGTATCCACAAAGGAAGATCAGTAAAATACCAAAACCAAATCATATCTCAGTGAAGTCAGAAGGAGAATTACATTGACTTTGTTGGAGCTTGGATAATCCAAGAATAAACATGGCAACATAATACTATAAGCGGTTCATACTTTCATGTCAAGGCTAACTTCCAAATCACATGACATCATGCTTTGTAGCATCTCAAAGATTGTTTCTCAGAAATCCACAATCTATTTGAATGTCCTACTGGGTATCCCTCATAAAGAATAGCTTCACATGGAAAATAAATTCTTAAATGATTGGCATGGCAAATCTATTTGCTGTTGACTTAAATAAATCAAGCAGCATGGACCATTGCTGAGGAGTAAACCTTAAAAAACAATGCTGCCATATAAAATTGTAGTCCTTAGTAATAACCACTATAATAAGAGGGGTTTTTTTATAAAAGTTAATGTAAATTAGCTCTTCAGTACAATAAAATGATGTATTTTTTTCACATAATTTTGTCCATGTCAACCTTTCATGTTTTCATTTTTAAATTTTCTAATTCTGCTGTTCTTTCATTACCAATTTACAATGAAAAAAATCAGCTTAGTTAGTTAGTGTCAACTAACAGAAATGCAACATTGATGCAACTTAGGAAATGACAGATTTTCTTCAGCTTGCCCACAGAAATGGTGAATAGCACAAATTAATTTTAGTCTTGTCTACCTAAATGTATTAATATCACTCCCATCACTGTAAGAGTCTGGACATCTCATTTATCTTTGTTTTTTTAGAGACAGGGAGCTGGCAAACAGAGAGAGTAAATGGCTTTACTGAGGTCCTAAAGGAAATCCAAAGTAAGGCTAGGAAGTTTCAGACTCCTTTGCAAAAAGGAGCAACAAACAAAGCACACAAATCAAGAATATGTTGTGAAAATTCAAATTTTAGTAGCATACATATGAATTTAAATCAGTGTAATTATCTTTTCAAAGATTTGAGATGGCTTCAATTGACTTGTAAAATAAATTGCTGGAAAAAAGTGGAAGCCATCATTTGATGGCTTCACATTGATTCACAGGTTGATTAACCAATATGCAGGAATTTGGTAGTATTGTAAAAGGATTTCGTATTTCTAACAAAAAAAAGCAAAGTGGGTTAAAATAGGTCCTAGTAAAATTTTTTAAAGGATATTAGCATTTCATCTTTCAAGGCTTAAACCAGTCTCTAGGTAGAGAACAAGTTGAGCTGTGATGTGAGAAGAAATTATGTTATATTTTCTTCTGTAAAATGCTGGCTCTTTTCCCTCTGTTCGCAATCAGAGGTGTGCATAGTGTAGCATTTACTGTAAGAACATTTAATGGGTCTGGATTGCCATCTGTGAAATACACAAATTGAAATCATTAATCTTTTCCAACACTAATTTGTACATTCTGCATTAGCATTGAAAGGGAAGAGTTGGTGTTTGGGACTGATGTGTAGCAATCTCTGATTGGTATATAAAAGGATTCTGCAGCTACAGTAGCTATCATAGCTTTAATAACAAGATGCAAATTTAAATGAATTTAGATGCCTTGAACGTGTAGAATGTCTCCAGGCCTATCTTTGGGCCAGGAGAAAAAGCAGCAATCAAACTGTTTGACTTAACTTGAGTACGAAAATGAGCATTTTATATCCAGTAGTAACTGGTGAGTGGAAGACCCTTCTCTGGGTTTCTTGATGGATGTTTACCCAACTGTACCTGGAGAATTCCACCAGTTAAATATATGATTATTTAAATAGATATTTTCTATAATAGCAGACATCCCTAATAAGTTGGAAGAGAGGCATAACTTGGAATAAAATAGTATATCAAAGGAATTCTAAATGCAAGAGCCTATTGCTGTGGAATTTCCTGCCAATCTTGCAAATGCAAGATTTGAAAATGTGGATGACCATCCAATGCATGGGCTTATACTCCATCAGTTTTTTTGTATCATCTGAGTAATCCATCTGTCATATGTGAAGCGTTTCATTGATTGCAGGGTATTTGTAGGTTTTCAGAACTGCTTTGTCCTCAAAAAAACACATGGCGATCTGAAGCCAAAAGCTGCAATGCTAGCTCGGTTCATGTGCACAGGATAAATATGGACACAAGATGCCCATCTCCAAAAATAGCTTCCTTGTGTGGCTATTTCTTTTTACATTGCTAAATGACAATGGAATTCTGGGTTTAGTCCTAATTGGATGAGTTGCTGGCATAAATCCAGCTGTGACCAACTTGATTGATTCACGCTTCCTTGTGCTTCCCTGTCTGTTACTCATATGTTTTCTCTTAAACAGCAGTGATTTTTCTCTCAGTGTACCCAGTGCAATTGGTTCTGGCCAGAACATCTGGGAACCAAAGTTCAAAGGTACTTGCAGAGACACATGATTAGTTGGAAACAGCAAAGAGATGATAAATGAGAGCTCAAAGTAGAAGAAACATGGCAGTATCTCCACCCTTCACACTAAAGTAACCTTGAAATAAGCCAAGAACCTTGGGTTTGCTGGCTGACTGATGAGAAGATTGTAATTATAAGAAATGATCCCTAACCTACAAGAAATATTTGAAAAGTTTAGTAAAGGAAACTCAGGCTGTTGTCCAGGACTTATACTATTAAGTATCTTAATGACATTAAATCAGTTCCCAGAAGGATCGCAAATTGACTGTTTATCAGATCAGTCATGTATACGTGCTGGCTAATTTTGCAAATCTTTTAAAACCAGTTTCCAATGTTTTACTGAAATGATTTATCTATTAAGTTTGTAACTAAACAATTCACGTTAATGACTATCACAGGCTTAGAGTAAAATTCTTTAAAACTTCCTTTCACAGTTCTTTCCTAAACAGCTAAATTTCTCTTCAAAGGTTGAATTTAACAAGCGTCTAAATAAATGGTGTTTTATATGTTGGTTTAGGGATATAAGGATTGACCTAATGGAACATAGAAATAATTTATCTACCCCAATCCAATTCATCTACTCCAATCCATGGCATATAATCAAAAGACAGGCAAAAGTAATTACTAATATGCTTGGACAATATTACAGTGATCTGCTATGGGAGATGCTTATGCCTGACACTACCACTGTGAGTAACCCCAGAATGAGAAAAATTAATGGATTTAAAATTTATTTTTTAATCTAGTTTTAGTGTATACTTCATTGTTAGACCTCATAGTGTAAAACACTCAAAGTTTCCCATGAAATGCTGAGTAACTCCAACTTCTATCAAATTAAAAAGATACAAGAATCATGGTTCATATAGATTAAATTAGAAACAGAAGGTCTTAAGCTGTTGAATGTCTTCACTATTCATACTTGCTTTTGACAACACATTATCTATACTTCTGCATTTTCAAATTACCATTCACTGCTGTTTGTCTGTGTTCTGTTAGGATGTCATTTGTTTATGTGCATTCCGCTATTTCTACTTTTGCTTTTCTCTGTGAGTATTTCTCCAGGATTTTTGGTTTTGTGTTTGGTATAGCTGCACATGCACACATGCATGCTGGGCTGATTTGTATGACGGAGAAAGTGAGACTAAACAGCAGCTTACGTAGGATTATATCCTCACCTCTGGTCTGTTAAAGATGACAGGTATTCCACCCGTATTCCTAGCTTGCGCAGAGATAATGTATATCCAAATAGGAGGGATAACATTATCAGAAGGTATCACACAGGTGCAGTAAACATTGCATCAGGAGTAACTGCAATATAAAGTGTGCTGTTCTGGTAGATTTTAGATCGTAATCATAAATTAATGTTCTTTCTGTTGTGATCATTCTTTTTGTTTTAATGAACCACTCCAATGGAAGCTGAATACACTCCTTTTCTGGCTGTTTCACCTTGACAGTGTAATTCATCGCAATGCACATAAGACTTAAAAAGTACAGAGGAAATGAACTTGGTCTTATGCAGAAACAATATTAAAATTTAAATTTCTGTAGGAATGTGTTTATTGTCCAAATATAATGATACAGAATCTTGTGGGATATAGAAATGGTTGTTGATGGCACGGTATGGCTTGGCATCAGACAGTTTTTTGTTGCTATTTTAAATCACTTTAATTAATTGTTATTATCCATATGCTTTATCTTGAATGAGTAACATTCTGTGCAATGACTCTAGCATGAAAAGAATTTTATGTGCTTGTTTTTCTTTGGATGGAGATGGATAGAGACTTTGCAAAGTAGTTTAATGGGTTGCAGTTATTTGAGCTCTATGATTTCCCTACTTTTTAAAAAAGAAGCAGATGTGGTAAAAAGTCCTATGAATTATTTTTGAAGTGTCATCTTCAGTGCAAAGAAAGTCAACCTTCGCTTGAGAAGAGAAAGCAAAGCTAAGCTGTTCTAGGCACTAAATGCAGTACTGCAAGATTACTGTAACCATTAAGACATAATCTCTGTCCATTTTGTTAATGACAAGATTGCTCTGACAGATTTCTGTGTTAAAATCACGTTATACTGCCTTTTTTTGAATCCTGAATTGGAATTATGTCTCTGATTCCTGAAGGGAACTCTCAACAGTCTTATAAGTGGTATTCATAACTTTAAATGAACTTCTATGAACTGTGGTGGAAAAGTACATGAAAATGTGAGGCCTTTCCAGATTTTCCTATTGTCTGCTTAACCATTTCTTTTCTTATCCTCCTATTGAGAACATATGTCCTATGAAATTGAATTTTGACAAAAATAATCCAGTTCATCCAGTTCTATTGCCAATAATAATCCAGTTCATCTGAAAATTCTGGTCTTAACACTTTCTGAAATTCAAGGTCTTACTGGCTGTTAGCATTGTTATGAACAATTTACTAGTTTACAGTATTTCAGACTTTATGCTGTATTCACAGACTATAAATTAGAGGACCTTTTCCTTTAGACAACAGGAGCAATTTCCTTACTAGAAAACTTCCCTATTCTTCTTCCCCCCCTACACCTCCCCCCCCAACAATGCAACTGGTAAATATGTGTATGATGTACAGTTTGATATTTTTGAACTGCAAATCTTACATGATTCTTCCTGTTGTACCTATATGAGTTTTCCTAAAACTGTGGAAACCAGTGACAAGTGGTGTTCCTCAGGGGTCGGTACTGGGACCGGTGCTATTTAACATAAGAAGGACATGGACCTGTTGGAGCATGTCCAGAGGAGGCCACGAAGATGATCAGAGGGCTGGAGCACCTCCGCTGTGAAGACAGACTAAGAGAGGTGGGGTTGTTCAGCCTGGAGAAGAGAAGGCTCCGGGGAGACCTTATAGCCCNTGATAGGACAAGGGGCGATGGCTTCAAACTGGAATAGAGTAGATCCAGATTAGATCTCAGGAAGAAATTCTTTACTCTGAGGATGGTGAGGCACTGGAACAGGTTGGCCAGGGAAGTTGTGGAGGCCCCATCCCTGGAAGTGTTCAAGGCCAGGTTGGATGGGGCTTTGAGCAACCCAGTGTAGTGGGAGGTGTCCCTGCCCATGGCAGGGGGGGTTGGAACTGGATGATCTTTAAGGTCCCTTCCAACTCTAACCATTCTATGATTCTATGATTCTGAGATATTCCTTGATTTCTAAGATTTACTATTCAGAGTTTCTTAAAAGTGGACCCATTTTTCAAGTCCTTGCTAATGTCTTTCAACATTTGCTTAAACTGGAAAGGGATTTTGGTGCAGATACTTTGCTGTTACTTGCACAGAAACCTAATGAGCTTTGTGTATAATAAATATGTTTCATTACGGAAGCAATGCACAGCTCTAGAAATACATCAAAAGTGGTGTTATGGGACAGTGGTGAGTGCTGTGTATTGCAGTTGCTACAGAACAGTTACTGATGGAAATTGTGTTGCGTACTCCCTGCGCACCCAACTCAACAAATGCCCTGCAGCCGAGTCTTGGCTGTGGTGGCCCCAGGCCACTGTCAGCATCTCTTGGTGCTGTGGGTAAATGCAGTTACACCAGCTGTGTGCAATGGGAAGGAGGGTGGGCCAGCGGAGTGGCTGAAAATCAGGGCATCTAAGTTTCTGCTTGAAAATTTATGTTTCCTACTCTTATCACTTACATCAATACCCAAAGAAAGACTGTACATATATGGATGCACATATTATTGCTTTCCATTTTTCATAGGAAAGATACTAATATTTGAAATCAAGGATGGCAAATAAGGGCTGTGGTGGGCTGACCCTGGCTGGACACCAGGTGCCCGCCAAAGCCACTCCGCTCCTCAGCTGGACAGGGGAGAGAAAATATGACAAAAAGCTCGTGGGTTGAGATAAGGACAGGGAGATCACTCACCAATTACCGTCACAGGCAAAACAGACGTGACTCAACATTAATTTAATTTATTTCCAGTCAAATCAGAGTAGCATAATAAGAAATAAGAACAAATCTTAAAACACCTGCCCCCACCCCTCCCTTCTTCCTGGCCTCAACTTCACTCCCAGTTTCTCTGCCTCCTCCCCCAGAGTGGTGTAGGGAGATGAGGAATAGGAGTTGTGGTCAGTTCATCACACGTTGTCTCTGCCGCTCCTTCCTCCTCAGGAGGAGGACTCCTCACACTCTTCCCCTGCTCCAGCATGGGGTCCCTCCCATGGGAGACAGCCATCCATGAACTTCTCCAATGTGGGTCCTTCCCATGGGCTGCAGTTCTTCACGATCTGCTCTAGTGTGGGTCCCTCCCACGGGGTGCAGTCCTTCAGGAACAGACTGCTCCAGCACGGGTCCCCCACGAGGTCACAAGTCCTGCCAGCAAACCTGCTCCAGCACGGGTCCCCCACGAGGTCACAAGTCCTGCCAGCAAACCTGCTCCAGCATGGGCTCCTCTCCCCACGGGGCCAGAGGTCCTGCCAGAAGCCTGCTCCAGTGCAGGTTCCATGGGGTCACAGCCTCCTTCGGGCATCCACCTGCCCTGATATGGGGTCCTCCATGGGCTGCAGGTGGATATCTGCTCTGCTGTGGACCTCCATGGGCTGCAGGGGGACGGCCTGCCTCACCATGGTCTTCACCGTGGGCTGCAGGTGGATATCTGTTCTGCTGTGGACCTCCATGGGCTGCAGGGGGATGGCCTGCCTCACCATGGTCTTCACCGTGGGCTGCAGGGGAATCTGTGCTCCAGCTCCTGGAGCACCTCCTCCCCCTTCTTCTTCACTGACCTTGGTGTCTGCAGAGGTGTTGCTCTCACGTATTCTCACTCCTCTTCCCGGCTGTTGTTCTGCAGAAGCTTTTTCCCCTTCTTGACTGTGTTATCCCAGAGGCACTACCACCGTTGCTGATGGGCTCTGCCTTGGCCAGTAGCAGGTCTGTCTTGGAGCTGACTGGCATTGACTTTATTGAACATGGGGGAAGCATCTAGCAGCTTCTGACAGTAGCCTCCCAGCTACCAAAACCTTGCCATGCAAACACACTACATATACATAAAACGAGTGAGAAGCTGAATGATTCCTTCCAGCCATATAATGCCACAAGCTTTGGTACTCTGGCTTTGAATTGTTTCAACATGTTCTGATTATTTAGTGTCTCCAGACGTCTTTAATAGAATTTTAGCTCTAAAATACATCTTTTTTCTATTACATTACAGAAGACCTGACTGATTAAGACATTTTTCTGTACTATAGCACGTGTTTTCCTTTGGTGAAGCTGATTTCTTTTTACCCAGCAAGAATGCTTGTTGTTCTTTCACATAGAAATCAACCCGTCTCCAATTCTCTTACACCCTGCATGATTCAGTGGAATGGTAATGCTTGGAAAGCAGTAATGCCGGAAGAGAATTAGGAGTGATAGCAAACAGTAAATGAGGTATGGCATTCGAGTGCAGCAGCATGCAAAAACCCCTTAGCGGTGCTGAATAACAAAAGCATCGTGTCAAAGAGCAGGGAGGAGGGTGACAGCCGCTTTCTCCACCAGGAACTGAAAACTCAGCATTGTATTAGGCACTGGGACCAGGGCACGGGGAGATGTAGGTAATTGGGAGGCTGTGCAGAGTGTGTCAGGAAGATTTCTGTCATTCCTAAACAAACGCTCCCTATTTAAATTCATGAAAGTAACAGCGCATCTTCTTCCACAACTGTAATTAGAGCCAAACTTAGTTGTTATGTTCATGGACTGTTTCCATCTGATATTGCTTAAGCAACTGAGGAAGAGAGATTTTCTTTCCATTCCCCCTTTCTTTTTCTACATACCTACATATGTTTTTCACTTGGTGCAAATATTTTGACATGTAAACTTCAATCCTCATCTGGTATAATTGTCAAACTAACTTCATCAGGGAACTTTTCAACTCCCAAGTGGAGCTTTATCATTCCTATTATTCATTACAGTAGTAGTAGTAGTAGTAGTGGTAATAATAATAATAATAATAATAATAATAATAATAACCTGAAAGGCTAGTAGAAAGTCTTGAAATTTATTTTTTTAACACTAACATAATGTCTTGGAATGCCCTGGAGGCTTAGCTGTCCCACTTCTAACAACCGAAGTCTGTCCAAAGTATGAGGAGAAGGTATGAACAAGCAACATAATGAATTAGAAGAAGGATGGGATGAAAGGGAGGAATTTAAGCAATATAAAAAAATGTGTGTTATAACAGAAATCAGTACCTAACAATGACATCTAGAACAGAATAACCTCCCAAAAGAGCAAGGTACCATGTAAGTCATTAAAACAGGTCTAGTGTTTCCCAAAATTTGTTCCACTTAGTTTTGTATCGTTTTGTCACAGTATTTTTTTCTTACGGTTTTCACTCGGTATGCGTAGTTTGCTCAGTGCTGTCTTCTTCAGAGTACTGTGTAAGTCTGTATTTACCCTATATGAGAACGTTAGACTGCACGTGAAACTTCATCAACAGTATATCCTCTCCACTCTACTCCATTAAACAGCATTCCTAATTATTTTCAGTTCCCCCCACATCATCCCAAACTCCTTCAGCTGTTTTAAATATTATATTTCAAACTAAAATAACAATTCCTTCTCATATAAGCACACTTTTAACGTTTTAAAGCTTATCATTATCTCCTGCAATTACCTCAGCTGTAAGGAGGCAGAATCGAAGTCAGTGGCTGTTTCACCACTTTGAAGATAGGTGCTGACTTAGGCGCACTGCTAACAAAGGGGGATAATTAGCTTTATTCTCGGAGCTGAAGCATTCCTCTGAGTCACAGTTTCACCTTGCGTTCCTCCTTACTGCTATATGGTGCTAATTTAGGGCTGCAATAACTCAAATATTTTAAGTTGCGGAATGTGACTTACCACTTCTTTGCATGTACTCCTTGGAAGGAAGGAAGGAGGGAAGGAAGGAGGAAGGAAGGAAGGAGGGAAGGAAGGAAG
>VYXH01003494.1:28531-110348 GCA_013397275.1 Burhinus bistriatus
GGGGGGAGGGAGGGAGGGAGAGGTCAGCAAGCTTTTTGACTTTACTTGTGCAAGTGAAATTACTCCAGAGAACCTGAACAGAGATGTAGTGTGGTCCTTGTTCTACAGGTTTGCAGGCAGAGTGACAGCCTAATCCTTCCTTTTGTTTCTTTTCTGTTTTCCACTGGGTAGGTATTTAGCCTAGCAATACTATTTGTAGAATATATGTAGAGATGCCATTTTAAAAAATGAGTTATGATTGCTAAGTCACTCCAGAAATCCTCGCTGCATGTGCCTGTGCATGAAAACAGTGCTACATCTCGTCTTTGGCTTTGTTGCCTAAGGGTGATCTGAAAGGAGCAGGGTTGAATATTTCTTGCCGAAGTTTCCCATTACCTCTGATGGGAGACTGTCTGGTTAGTTTGACACTTCTAATATGGGTCAGTAACTGTCAGTACTGGATATTATCAAGCTGTTTGTAGCTGAGATAAAATTAATACCAAAAAAGCACTCTCTGGTTTTCTAATTAATCCCACAGGAGAGTGAAAACTCATTTAAGTTAGAAGTTTAGCTGTCGGCAGCATCAGGAAAAGCTGGTTTCACTTCACTGAGCTGAATTAAAACTCCACATTAATGGAATTAAAGCATGTTGCTTTCTTAAACTCTTACATCCATCAGAGCAAAGGCTTAGAAGCTTTATAAACAACTGCACTGCTACCTTCAATCCTTGACATAAGAAACAACATGCTAAGAATACATCATAGACCCAAATAGTTTTAGGGTTCCCTTCAGTGTTCTCCGGTGGAACTTTTTCAATATTGTATTTATCAATCTTTTTTCTTTTAGTATTGTGAATAACAAAGGAGAACTCAGAGCTCTAGTTTTGTTTGTTTGTTTGCTTGTTTGTGCACCGAACGTATTGCTAGACAAATGGAGTTTGTATACTTTTCTTCTGTGTGGCCTCCAGAATGCTGCTCTGAAGCCAGCGTTCAGGGAGGTCTCTCTCCAGCCTGTGCCACTAGCAGCATCACTGCTTCTTTATGAGAAGGTGCAGGTCAATTGATTTAGGAAGCAATTAAATGACTTTTGTGCTGTCAGTTTTGACTTGTCGAAACAAAGATATATGAAAACAAAAGGTTTCCTAAATCAGGGCTATAGCAAAAAGAGGACAACTGTTCTTTGTTGATAAGAGGTGGGTTTGGAGAGGAAAGCTGACGACTTTTCTAGCACTCTGTGTAAAGACAACGTGTATTGGTTTTATACGAGCAAGAGACCAGGAAAAATTTTAGATTGTAACAACCTTCTTTCTTCCACCCTCAATGCAATAGGCAGGCTTTGGGATGAACTCTGATTTCAGTACCATGCAGTCTGATCCCTTAATAGTGGTTAGTCCTTATTTTTTGTTGTCAAATTGCATTATGGAAGTTTAAAACACAGTAAATATTGCCCTAATGTGATTGTTTCATCACAAGTAGGGGTTTCACTGGGCTATTGTGTATTGGTGAAAGCGTCATTTGTGAAGGGAAGGCAGTAGTTCATGTGGTCCCTACAGGGAAAGAAGGGTTTATGATGCTGCCTCCAGTTTCAGCATCACCCACACAGCAGAAGTGCCTTCAGAGCATCCTTGGGCTAGAACAGAACTAAAACTAAGCAGACTAGCTACTCGCCTTCTTGTTACTATAATACTTATTGATATTATTATTTTCATAATAAACATTTCAAAAATGTGCTGACACCAGGCTTCTCTATTTTTAGCATTTAACAAGGTCATGAAATGGCAGGCCTTGCCTAAGAAGTAGGTTTAAAACAAAAAACAACTTAAATCCATTAAAAAAAAGAGGTTGGATTCTTAGCTCACTGTTTTGCCTCTTATTATTCATTTATAATACCATTCTTTGTTCCTTCAATCATATGAATTGTCTTACAAGAATAGTATATTCCCCTTGTCTCAACGAACTAAAATTAAATGAAATTAAGTTAAAACTGGTATTTTACAGGATGTGAGATTCATTTCTTCAGGGAAAACCCATCTTATGTGGCTGTAGTACTGAGTAGTATATTGAAATATTATTACTTTATATTCATAAAACTATTGAGACATTCATTCTGTATCATTTCAGAGAAAGGGTAGCATTTTTATAAGCCTAAATGTCAAACTTTGAATACTTAGATCTGCAAGTGTGAAAATGTGCTACTTACCTACATATCTCAATAGGGATGTAAGTGTCTATGTTTAGGCATTCATCATAGAAAATGTTGGTGGCAGTAACTCAGAATTTTGTTTTCTTTTGTGCTACAAAAGACATGACAGATACACAAGTGTATTAAGCATGTGATGGAAATGTCTTCTTTCTGCTGGTTCAGCCACTTTGACAGAAGCCACGAGGAGCTTTATCTTTTAAATAAGTCACTTAGGAATTATATCAGACTGTTATTTCTGTCTCCAACTGGATAGCCACTTGTGTCAAGCAGTGATTAAACTGCATTTTTGATTTTTAGGTGTCATTGTATTCATGATGATACCTTAGAAGGCATAAGCATGTATTGAGCATCAAAATTAATTTTTATAATTATGTACAAAAAATGAGTTTGCATATCACCAGTTACGAATTATTTTCATGAAAAAAGCCGAGGACTCATTTGAACTCTATGTCACAAATACCTAGGATTGGAAAAGGGTTTCTAATTAGTGGAATATTGCCAATAGCTGAGCCCCTTGCTTGGAAAAAGTGAAGTATAATGTTCCTTGCACAGCTTTGCATAACGAGGTAGTCATTCCGGTGAGGGAAACTGATGACATCTAGTGCTTGAGTGGTTTTGATAATTTCAGGAGAATACTGAATTGAAATCATTGCTTTAATTCACACTTGTTATGGGATTACATTACTTAATTGAGCGTCTGATATAATAGAAAATATATTGCCATCCTAGTCTTTTTTTTTTTTATTTCTTCACTCCATTATTGAAATGTGTTTTGTTTTCCCACGAATCTGCTCTTCCCTCTGAATATTCTTCTTTGGCCAACCTGTCTGGATAATCCTTTCGTTGATTTGCAGCTTCTTGCCCCAGCCATAACAATACTGTGTGAGGGTAACTTCCAAGCAGATGTGGTTGCACAGCACAAATTCTCAAGGGGCTGAGGAGAGTGATTAGTGAGTTCTGGGTACCTTGCCCTTCTGCTGAGATGTTACACATCTGATTTTCTGAAAGGGATGAATATCCCCTTTTGGCAAAGCAGGGTTTTGAAAGTGTTTTAGACTGGACACCCAAAATCAAGGAAGCCGGTGCTCCTGATCACTTCTGGCAATGCTGTTCGCTCTCATTTCAATTTTGTGTTTCAACAATTATTTTCCTGAAAAATTTCATAAAAAGCATTTTCACCAACCTTTCTAAATAGGAATCACGTATTTTAAACAATAACAATTTGCATTTGTAAAAAGATGACCAATTTTTTTAACATACATGAACAGTGAAATCCAGTAATAAGTTTATAAGAGTGCAGCCAATACCAGCTTTAGATCTAGATAGGTCTATGTTCAGAAAGGTAGTTTGTTCCACGTTGAAGAAAAGTGTGTGATGTCAAACAAAGACCTTTTATAAAGACTGAGTTTTTGCTCATTCTGTAAAGGCCGTTATGAATAGTATGGTGACAAAATTCTCAGTCTTTATTCATCCATTATATAAAATATTTAGCAACAGAGAGGTGATAACCTTTGCACAAAGTAGCCTGGGTTAAGTATCAGTCCTCAAAGGTAGTTGAATTCATCAGTAAAATGCAGCATCACTGTGGGGACTGACGGGTCCCTTTCCTCATTTTGAATCTTCCAGTGCAGGAGCAATAGTTCACTGTTCTCTAAATTACTTTGGTGAATGTTGCCCATTTTTTGATTTGCAACATCTAAACGTAGTCACATCCCAAGTGTTTCCTATGCAATACATTTTTGTGACCATCCTCAGTTACTAATTCTGTAGATAAATGGGAAATTATTTGGTTTTAGTACTTAGCAGCTGAAAGTCCTACCTTTAATGCTTTCATAATTTTGCTCATTTTGAAGCTGATCAGAGTTAAATAAATAAGTTTGCCGTAGTAAAAATAGGGCAATGCTGAAATCTTTTTTTGGGGAAAAGAAACAAAGCTTTCAGAATTCAAGCCAGTTTGCTAGTTGTGGTTGGATGCAGATATTGTGGCTCTGGTCGTAACAGTATGCCATGACTCTAGCAAGGAGGAGATCATGAAATGGGGAGAGGTGGCTTAAATGTTTTAAGGCAAAGTGCCATATCAGCTGTCATTCCTCAGCTTCGCTTTCCTATGACAACATTCCTTTGAAAAAGAGAACACTACACTACACAACATTTGTGAAATAAACCAAATTCCGGCATGAAACCTTCAGTTCCTAACTTGCCATGCCTCATTAATACATTTTTTTCCCCCACAAAATATGTAGCATTTGTTGCAAGAATACAAGCTGCTTGTTTAACGTCTCCATTGAGGGTTCGGCATGGGCAGTATAGCTCAGGCACGGCTTTGCCGTCCTTCTCCTAGAAACAGGCCTTGACATACAGTGTGACTTAGCGGGCTGTGACATACCTCATCATCCCTCCTCTCTGCTGGGTACTTGTTCCTCGTACCAGCTGTATTTTTGCATCTCTTGATGCAACTTCAGGGAATAAAGCTTCTGAGAGTCAAGCTGCACAGGGAAAAGATGGAGGAGTTACGGCCACTTCTGTCTCATGTATACGGGGGAAGATTCAGGGGACAGGCTCTTCCCTTCCTTATTAATTTTGCATGGGGAGCCAGTACAGGAACGTAAGGATGTATGTTCCCTTCCAGCTCTGTAGAGGGAGAGGGACAGAAGACAAGCCACAACCTAAAGTTTAATTTTTTAAAAATGCATAACCACTACAAAAGTGTAGTTTAAAATACGCATCCTAATTCATTTGCAAGGTGCAAACTTAATGTGAAATTTTAACCAATATTCAGAAAATATTATTCTGCAGTCTTTGTCCGACTCAAGTATTCTGTTCACACTATGATGCCAAAGACTCATGATACTCCTGTACATCCTATGTTTTGCTATAAAACAGATAAAAAACTTTGTAATTCTTCTTATAAGGGGAACGTACTTTCCACAAACTTTCTGAAATACTCAGAACGAGGATGAATACTGCAGTTCACTAACATGACGCAAGAGCACAATTGTTGCAACAGGGAATACCAGGTAGCAGGTCTTTGGTTTGTCCTGCGGTGGGATATCATGTGTCACAACTCTATGTGCTGCACAGAGAAATCATATCTCTTCTGTCAGGCAGACAGTATTGGCTGTGCTACAGGATAAAAGGCGTGTAAAATAGATGTGTTGCTCACTAATGTTGAATGTCTCAGTTTTTCATGAAAATAAGGTGTGCTTCTTCTGAATAAACAGCTCGAATTCAGACAAAATCTGAAAAAGTTAGTAGAATCCATTATTAAGATTGAGCCTCACTGTGTGATGTAGAGGTTTAAACTAATCAGAAGATACACACAGATGCTTCTGCTTTTTATTTTTATTTTTTAAACACATTGTCTTGGGTAAGGAATGCAATTTATTATCACAGAACTGCCTTTGACTGATGCTGTCTTGTTATCCTTTCATATTTACATGGATACTAGTGGTACAATGCTATTATGCAATAGTACAATACTGAAGTTAACGTATACTGTGTAATTTATTGGGTTTATGTAATATAGGTTCCTCAAACATGATAACACATGTGAGAGAAGCCATTAGACCGCAGGATTTTAATTCAAAAAGATTTTTCTTTCACAGTCTGTGTTTTGCTGAGACAATATCATGTCTTTTTCTAAAAGTTTGAGACTGATATAATTTCATGTGGAAAAAACTCAAGCTACGTAAAATCTGATAGAAGTAGTGAATGTTGATAGAAATTTGTAAAATTCAAAGTTACATTATGGTGCAATTATAAGCAATGCATGCCCTCTTTTACTGAGCATTCTGCCTGAGAAACACTGAGAATTACGTTGATAACATTATCATTTACTGTTTTACCTTCCGCTCTGAAATTAACTTTGTGTTTTATGGTTAGTATATTTAGCAAAACAATTAGCATCTGGGTTATTTTAACTCACTGAACTGTGTGTACGTGTATATTTTTTTAAAAGAATTAAGAAACATAAAGGGGAGTTGCTCTCTTCATTGTCTGCTCTGAAAGAGGAAGGAAACCTGGTTTTAAACAAGAGAGATTGTAGGGTTGAGCCCTTTCTTGAAGGGATGAGCATCACTGAAGTCAAAATGCTTTAGATAATGTGTAAAACAATCTGATCGTTAGTTCTATTTTGGCATTAGCTAAACTGCTAGAGACGATAAGAGTAAGAGAAACTTGTCTTTCTTTAACCAACGCTTTTCTTTATTCTTCCTTGGTCATACAGTCATTCCCAGCACAGCACTGCAACGCGTCCACCCACAGTGAGCTTGCAGCGGACCATTTCTGTGGAAGGGTAAGATGATTCTCTGTTGAAGCTGCCTGTAGAGCTCTCAGATACCACTAAGCCAGGCACTGAACTGCCCCCATAGGCATAGCTGTTCATGAAGTGTGGGTTTGCGTATCACAGTGTTTAAGTCTGTGAGATGAAAAAATAAATACTTTCGAATTAGTACTGATCCTTTCTGGATACTTACACTGAAAGGCTTGGTTTTCATGGAGATGAGAACATCTGTCACGGAGATTTATTAACTACAATCTCTGCAATTCATCTCACTTGACTGGGTAATATTTACGTGTGTTAGCTGTAAAATGGTTCCCACTAATCATGGAAATACCCAGTGAAGTCTTACTCTACTTTCTTAATGTATGCATGAGTTCTTTTTGACAAAGTAGTGTCCCGGACTATGGATGAAGAAGTACTGATAGAAAATAATAATCCTGTGCTGGGGTATATCTATGTGTATTAATGTGTTAATTGTAGAGGTATAGATCTGAGTACTTAGCTGACTCCATTTTAACAGAAATAATTGGATAAAATATGAATAATTCACAACCACAGTTAATATTTTTGCATCTTTACAATGTTAGAAAAGCCGATATTTAACAAACACAGATTTTGGTTGCACTGACTGGCATAGTTTACAAAAAATGTTAGATTTGTTTCTCCCCTCTCATAGAAATGTGGAAATGTGAAATATTTTGTAGGCACAAGTAATAACTTGTCATTGGCTGCTCTCAAGTTCTATTTCAAAGCTTTTCTTTCTTGTGATAAAAGTGAGAATCCAACGTTTCCACAGAGGAAAGATGTTATCTTATTGTATTTTGCTTTATGTTACAACCTTACTGTGATGCAGTCAGAAAATAAAATGGTAGATATGTGAAATAATCCATTCCTAAGTGAAGCCTGAAATGTATTTCTCACAAGTCTCAATTTTTTCTTTCTTATATAGATCTCAGACTAAGATTTTAAGGTTTTATTTAAAATGTGTAGGACAGCTATAGTGATTATTCATTGAAAAAAAGACTGAATAATGAAATTGCTGCAGGAAAGGTGTATACGCCTTAAGGGCTGTCATCTGGAAAGTAATTCTATAAACGAAGCCCTCATCATCTAACCTTCTTACTCAAAACAGGGCTACTTTCAAGTTAGAACAGGTTGCTCAGGGTCTTGTCCAGTGAAGCTGCCACTATCACCAAGTGTGGAGATCGCACAATCTCTGGGCAGCCTGTCTCAGTGCTTAAACAGCCTTATTTTGAATTTCTTTTCTTTCTCTTTCTCTCTAACAAACAGAGAGTCATAATAAATTCCCCTGTCTTTTTCCTCAAATCAACTCATAAATAAATTGATGTTTGAAATAAAACTGAGCTTCAAGAACAAGTTTATCAATTAAAATGGTGATTGAATTAAAAAAAAGCGGGGGGGAGAATTTGCTAAATTGAGATTTAAGGAAAGAAATTCTATTAGGATGTCTCTGACTTGGTCTACTGGACTCCATAATTCAGGACGTATCCTACAGGTTTAAACTCCCGTTGAAATCTGGAAATCAATCTGTGTACATGAATTTTTAGATAAATTGCGGAATCTGTACTGGCCACGCAGACAACTTGCATATATTTTGTATGAATCATTACAGTGCAGGAAATCTGCAAGTGATATTACAGGTCTCCTGCTGTTCAGGAGGTAGAAGAATATCTGGCTTGTAATTATTACTAATCAACTTACACTGAGTCAGATTTCATTTCACATAGGAAAGTGGGACTGTTAGCCTATTACACCGCTGAGCAAAAATAAGTAATCAGCTCAGCCCTAAATATTTCATTATGTTAAAGCTCAATTTATTCTAATGTTTTTGTGAAGTCCATGCTGCTAAGTATGTTTATAGCTAATACAATTTGAGGTCAAAACAAAGTTATTTTTCTCATTTAGGAACCAGGTTTCCTCAGTAGAATCCTGTATTTAGGTGACTCATGATATTGCTTTTGAGATGCACTTTGTAAATAGCTGCTTTACCTGCAAGGCATCCCTAGCACACACTCGGCTTTGTGGCCTGCGTGCTGGCTCGGTGTGACCGACTGCGTAGGCACTGGAGTAATGTAATTATTGGGTCCTGTGAAGGAGAAATGAAATATGGGAGGGTTAAAGAAATACAGGGGGAATTGCATGCGCTGGCATTTATTCCTTTCCACCCTGTTGAATATGTGATAATTGAGCTGGCAAGAACAGATTTTTTAAAAAACTTTAATAGTTTTTGCATCTAGGTAATGGATTCGTATGTACAACCGCCTATTTATTTTTTTTTTTTTTAAGGAGGGTTTTTGTGGACTTCATGTACAGCAAAAGAAGTGATTAGCAAGGTGAAAAAAATAAAGATGTCTAAAGATTATATTTTCTTTATATTCAAGTCATATATTCTTCACAGTTTAATAGCTGTACTTGAGGTGAACAGATTTATTATGTGTATAAAAGCATGAACTTCACAGGTGTTTCATGTCATTGTTAGTGCGATCTAATTAGTGACTTCCCTGATGGTTTATTTGCATGGTTAAAAACAAGAAAATCATAATGTTTGGACTTGAAAATATTGTTAGTCTGAGTTTTTTTAAATTGTTTTGATGAACAATTTTAATTGTGAGTATTCAAAATAGGAAAAATATTGGATGGAAACTAAAACCTGTTATTTGGAAGTCCTGCTATACTGTTGCACGGAGCTATAATGTTAGTGGTGTCCAATAGCTATTCTCTCTGCAGTTGACATTCAGACTAAATTATATTTTATATGCTACCAGTCATCTCTTCTGCTGAGCTGCTTAGAAACTGGGATTTCAACTTATTTGATCAAGAGTGTTTTGATGGAAATTTTAAACGAATTTAACAACATGACTGAGTATCTCAAATATATATAAATATTCATACATAAATAAACAGCATTTGAACCGTGACTAAGGGTAAGAATTTTTATTCTGAGCAGGACAAATATTACAGACTTCTTTGTGTTTCAAAAGTGTCTTATCTAAAGTAATTCTTGGTGCTTGCTACCAAGTACTAACAGACTGTGTATTGATATTTCGAAACATGGCTTAGAGGCACCGCTATTTTGAGGTATTCTCATAGCCTTTGCATACTTCCTGTCCCCTGACAGTGCAATGTGATTTGCTTTCACCATTTCCATCCCATTTAGCTTTGTTTACAAACTGAAAAGCTGGAGCGTTCATGGTAAATAGAGCCACTGAATGCTCTAAGTAATAGTTTATAGAAAAGTGGTTCCGATATGGAATCAATAGCTCTCAAAAGCAGGATGCAAAGCAACCTTTCTAGTATGGAGTTGCCTGTGCTGGGTATAGCAGGTGGAAGAGATGCAGTTATCAGGATTAAGTTTGATTATTAGCATGTAAATAATGCACCTCGTTGATCAGAGAAGAGGGACAGGTGCTTACGTGAGACAAAGTATAAATGAATAAGCATGCTGGAATAATCATCTCCCTTTCAAAGTTAAAGAGGGTGTTAGCTGTCCTGCACGGTCACTCTAGAAATCAATGAGATTTCTCAAATCTAGGAGATGTACTCCTGTGCATTTAAAGTAAATGTCAGGTGTCATGGTAAAAATATAGACCAGTTTCCCTTTTCAAGTAAGAGATTATTCCTGTATGCCAAAGCCATCTTGCTCGCTGTAAGCAGAAAGCATTGCCTGCTGTGCAGGCTTTAATTTCTCTACAAAAGACAAAATGAAAGACTGTTAAAGTCCAGAGGGGTTCCCACAAAACAAATAAAGTTGCACATGTATAAGCCAGTGCACTCATGCATGCATCAGTCAGGTTGAAGCCTGGCTCCCAGTAGGTTCCCTCGTATTAAATATACTTCAAAGCTTGTGACAAGTTAGACATGAAATTTGCAGAATAAATGCATAAAAAATGTAGTCACTAAAGTTAGGATAAAGTATTGCTTCTGCAGTTGACGCCAACGTTCAATCAACAAGAAATGCCAAGGAAACCATAGTCAAATAAACAGATAAAATTCTTGTTTCAAGCAGAATGGGTAGCTGTAGTAAGCAAAATTATATTTTGCTATGTTGTATGATAAATGAACATCTCATTAAAGGCTGAATGTTTAGTCGCTGGCATATCAACATTAAGTAAAATGAAATAATAAGTCACTAATCAATTACAGGTAATGAAAATGAGTGCTCTGCACACGACCAAAACATTGTCTCAGTTTAAGAAGGCAAAGTTACCCCTCCGGACCGTGATGCTCAGTGTGAGAGCAACAGATAAGAGAAAGGTTTCCTTCTTTTTGTTCTTTTCAATGATAATTGAAATGAGGATAATAATAAAGTCACAAATCAGGGAGCAGACCCCACTGGGTCACGTGCAACACAGATGGGCGACACTGGCGTGTTCAGCCTCTCCCAGGCTCTGAGGTGGTAAAGGACTTGGGGCTGGAGAAAGGAAAGTCTACCAGCTCCTGCCACTGCCAGGCCGTGGTGTGCTGGAACCCTCCCAAGAGAGGTAGATCGGAGGGAGGGCTGGGGAGGGAGGCAAGGGGCAGCGCTGGTTCCCGTCGCGGTGGAAAGATTTTGCCAAGCCTTAAGAGGGAAATAACGAGGGGAAAAGTAAAAGCCAAGATGCCGTAGAAGTGATAATAAAACAATAGATGAGAGCACTGCAGATAGGTTTTTGCTAGATTGTTGTGAAGCGGAGTTGTAGAAGGTATTAAAGAAAACGTAAATAAGCCGAGTAAGTTTGCTTTTGCCTGAACTTTGAAGTCTTTTAAAAAGATGTGTGTGAGTATTCCATGGCCTTCAGCCACTTAAGATTCCAAATTCTCTCTTGGGTGATTAAGCAGATTTTAAAACTTCATACGCACCGGCACATACTCCATCCAACCTAGCTTTCTGTGTTAAATGCCGTCAGGAAGAATGCTCAATCTATTTGAATTACCTTTTTTAGGTCCTTCCAGTATGAATGCCCTTTGGCTGTCTGAAATAAACATGCAGTTATTTATCAGAATTTTGTGGAGCATGAGATGAAAACTAGAAGTATTGTACTGAAAAAGAAATGGCTTGATTAGCCAACCGATTAAGCAGGCACAGCTCAGCGCTCACACAGTGAATCGTCAGGAGCCAAACACCATACTGCACAGGAAAGGGGTATTTTGACTCCTTAGATTTGGGTTTTTTCCCCCCACACTAATGTGTGACTTTAACCAACTAATAGAATTTCTCTCCACTGCAATTTTCCCTCCCGCTCTTTGCTACTTTAAGTAGCTTGGCTGGTTTTTGTTGCATGGTGTGTGTGTGAGTGCTTTGCACAGAGGGTTTGGGGCCTTAGTCGCAGCCCGGGTGCTGCCCTAGTCCATGCAGTAATATAAAGAAATACTATTCTGGGAATTCTATAGAATCATAGAATCACCTAGGTTGGAAGAGACCTTTAAGATCATCGAGTCCAACCATCAACCTAACGCTGCCAAAACCACCACTAAACCATGTCCCTCACCACCACGTCCACACATCTTTTAAATACCTCTAGGGATGGCGATTCCACCACTTCCCTGGGCAGCCTGTTCCAATGCTTGATAACCCTTTCAGGGAAGAAATCTTTCCTAATATCCAATCTAAACCTCCTGATGTGTTTTACTGTAACATCAAATTAACATGTGCATGAATAGATGTATGATTGCAATATCCTTTGTGAAGCAAACAGCATTTTTGAAAAAAAAGAAAGCCCAAACAACAAAAAACCTGCAGCCAAAACAAGATCAAAGCCCTATTTCTGAGTCCCTGTGGATTTGGGATACCTCATTGGTTGTTTAGAACTGGAGAACTCTCTGAGGTCTGATATTTGAAAGCACCCAGTGTGCTTAATATTTCCGCAGATGTTCCAAAAAAGCACAAAATCATTTCAATGCCCCAATTTTATAGATGGTGCAAAAGAAACAGAAAGACAGAGCTGTGTCAGTGTGAGATGAATACTAAAATTGACTGTATTCTTTAATGTAACCAGCAGCACAAAATAAGCAAATTAAAAATGGATTTTCTTTCAGTTAGTTACTATAAAAATTACTTGTTTTCAGGAGGCTCTCCTCTTCATTTATCAGTCCAGTTTTTAATCTCTTAAATTGAATCTATAATTACTATGGATTCACAATCTATAGAAGGATGATAGGGATACTCAATTTTTTTTGTCTTATCATTTTCTTATGGTAAAAGAGTAAACTGATCAAAACAAATATTCAGTACAAATGTAGCAAATACGAAACACTTAGATATTTTCAAAGTGATGAACAAATAAAACCAACATGAATAAAAAAAAACCTGTTCAGGAGGAAAAATGGCTCACTTTTGTTTTGTTTTTGTTAATCGCATTTTTATGACAGGAGAAATTTTCTCCAGTGTCGAAGCTCTACCCGCTCTGATTCGTTACTATTTATTGGTTTCAAATATTAATTTAATAATACTTTGCTCTTACATCAGGCCTGCAATTTATAATGTGCTTTACAGAATCTGATCTGATACATTCCCTGAAGCAAGTAACCAAGTCCATCCAAATTGATTCTCCCATTGATTTCTGAGCCTGTAAATTTGTGTGGATTGCAGCACTTTATTTGCGCCTTTGCTCCTGGCCCTATTATAGTGAATCTTCCTTTCTTCTTTCTCTTCTTTTTTAATTCGTTCCCTGTTCTCCTTTACAGGAGCACTATCTGCCTTTATCCTGTTCTCTCTTTTCTTTTCCTTTTTTTTTTTTTCCCCCTCTTTTTCTCTTTTTTGTCCCCCTTCTGCTGCCTTCTGCCAGTCCAGGAATGTTTTCATCTCACACTTCTTTCTAATTTCTGCTTGATTTCCCCTGCTGCTCCTCTGTGTTTGTATTGGGTACAAAGCTGCAGGAGGGCACGAAACATGCACACACAGAATTAAAGTGCTAGTACGCTTTGTTAGCACCTAGAAACTTACCTTCAGCCGTGTTTATCACAGAAGAAATTGTAAATGGGCTAAGTAGGTAAGGCTGGGTGCAGAAACGTGCATTTCAGAAACACTGGCTGCTCCTTTTTGCTAGGTAGCTACAGAGTGCCACCTATTGTCTCCGAACGAAACAGTGAGCTTTTAAAATAAATTACCCTGAAATTACCTTGGCCTCAGTTGCTGTTTCCTGTAGAGAACCATACATTTTTTCTGAGTGCATTTAGTGCAAGAAAACATCATTCACATTTGAGTTACTTTTCTTTCACTTCTTACTCTCCCATCACCATGTCGTCTTTAAGGCTTTAATTCTGTTCCTTCCTTTACAGCATTAGTCTGCATTCTGTCTAAAGTCCCTTCACGTGTATGAGAATTCCATTCGGACGGAATTTTAATAGAGGCAAAGGAGTTCTTCCTAATGTTGCTTCCCAGATATTAAAGAAAAATTGGAGCACCTGTTCTTAGATCCCCTTAATCATATTAAAACAGATGACTATAAACTTACAATCCAGATGAATAAATATGTCAGCCTCTTTGTCAAAACTAGCCTTTTCTTTGAGCATGGCTAAAGCGCTGACAGATAACTCATTTCTGCATTACTCTTTTGAGAGGACCTCATCAGTGGCTGGTGTTGGAGTTTGTTTGCTTGAGAAACCTTTTTTCCTACTTTAAGTTCATAGCATCCTACAAAGTTTTATTATCATCATAAGGGATTTTTTTGATTTTCACACTAAGTACACTATGCAAGTGTGAACCACAATATATATAAAAAATCTTGGTCATTTTTTTATACTATGGTGAATTGGCGTATACGTTCTGCTTGCCATAGTTTTTCCACTATAGTCATGACCTGTGATGACGACAACAACACTTGTGTGTCCTTGCATCCACCTTTCAGATTCTGCAGGATACTCAGATATGAAAGAAATATGAAGACATGTAACGGTTGGTCAGTGTCTCTACAGCCAAATTTGAGTTATGACCAAAATGACCTGATTAGGCCAAAGAGCAGGAGCCAAAACCCGTCGTGTTCTAATCACAACTTTGGACATTTCCCCATATTGTTTGAGCTTCCTCTGAACATAATCATCCAAGAGCAGAATGGGAATTTTGCTGTCAAAAGGCCAAAATTACAAAACAGCACTGACAGCATTTTAGGCATAAATCTGCTGACTTGATCAGAGACAGGGATTAATAACTGGGCCAACTTTTTGTTGAGCTGCACAGCTCACTGTTCCGTGGATACCCAGTTGTATTGACCTAGTTTTGCCCATAGCCCTGGCTTTCAACTTTACGATCCAAGCTGCCTGTCAGATGTGGAACTACTCAGTTTCATTTTCAACAAGAGCTCTTCTGGTTTCTCACCAGCAGAGCAGGCAGATAAATTTGTTTGACTTTACTGCCTCTTTTGCCTCAATACTGGGGTAAATAAAAATGGCAGTAGCTCAGCTCTCGCAAAGTGTTTCTGATTTGTAGGACTCGAAGATGACAAGTGTCACCATAGCATTTTGTGGATGAGGAAGCTGAAGCTGGAAGAACAAATGACTTGCCCGGATCACTCAGCAGCGCATGGGCTAAGGGAGGGGAGGGAGCCACACTTCCAGCTTGCTCTCCTAGTTCTGCTCCCAGCCCCAGGCCACCCTTCCGTATTATAAACCTGTTTAGAGTTCTTAGATCTGGACTACGTTGTGTCTAATCTGCGCGTATTTAAGAAGGTGCTAAAAGTGTTCTATATGGTAAATCAACGGCAATGATCCAAAAGAAAAGAAAACCCCCTTTATTTTCTGATTGGTAAAAAATACTTCAAGAATATACAAACTCAAGACAATATGTCCTTTTCTCACAGCTGTGTTTTTAAAAGGTTGCTTTCTACCTATACAATGTTAATAAAAAGTTATAAGATGGAGGACCATACGGAGTAGAACTGATACTTTCACTAAAGGTTACAATCACCTTTAAAGTATTATTAAAAATTCGCTTTCGTCTTCTCTTTCAAAAATATTAAGCTTCGCTTTCAGAAAGTTGAGATGTTCTTTAAAGATCATGAGCAAGCTGGGGATACTGTTTGAACAATAGCACTGGGCAAAGGTGACCAAATGTCTACTGATTTTGGAATTACCGTGTAAATGTTAAGTCCCCACCTGTACAGCCATAAGACTTAACTCGCATCAAATAAGGTATCCCTCGGTGCCTCACTTCTCTCTCTCCCTTTTTGTTCCTTTTCTTTAAAAACAAAATGGAAATGAAAAAGCCATTTGTATGATGTAGAACTGTTATACAGTATGCAGGAAATACGGGATCTTTTTTACAGGAAGCATTCTGGAGCATCTACAGAAACACACGTTTCTGTAGATGGGGGGGTGTTTACAATTGTCACTTTGCTGGTAACGTTTATCTGTAAAAACTGAGAATTAGAAGAACATCCTATTACTCTGAGGAGTCACAGGCACATAAATGTATGTGTCTGTGAGTATTTGCAGGGCTGGGCTTAAGATTTACATATATTAATACAACAGTATTTACACTTTTTCTGAAAAGTAAATTGTTAGAGGGATTTGAAATGGGGTAAGTACCAATAAATATGGTGCGTGTGTCTGTATATATGGTTGTGTGTGCTTATGTATCCAAGGAAGAGACAGATCTGAGGCCTTGTATGCAGAGCAGAGATTGGGAATCAGAATATCTAGGACACTTTCTCAAGGATGCTACCTTGATTGCTTAGGAAAGTCATCTCTTTCTGGACATCATTTTTCCCATCAAGAAAATGAATGTTATGCATCCTTTGGGGCGTATTTTTAATTTACAGATGGAAAGTGCTGTATGAGATGTAGCTGTTATTATTTATCAATTTCCATCATAATGAACAACTCTTTAAACCAGTACGACAAAAACAGACATCCCTCAGTCTGGTTCAGTGACAAAGCTGCTGCGTGACTCTACAACTGCAAGCTCCTCGTAGTGTAAAACTGGAGCTTTCATGAGATTATGCTCTGTTAACTTGCTCATACAAATGTTATTTGCTCCAAATCTGTTAGGATCAAACATGCTTGCCATTGCTTTGTCTAGAGTTTTAAATTTTTTCTTTGCTACAAAGCAAGACTAGAACTTAAAATAAAAAAGTACCATGTAAAGATTGATTCTACTTGCATATATAGTATTGCTATAAATTAGATTATAAAATATCTTCAATGTTTTTTTCTTTCTTCTAATAAATCCATCACTTCACTTAGTGAAGATGACTCTGGTGGGCTGAAATTAAGAGATGCTTGGATTCAACCATGAAGAAAAAAAAATAAATAATGCTAGTTAATTCCTACCTGCAATTAACATATTTACGTCATTTGTTAAATGGTTTCTTTTGGCAATAACAGGCATAACAATGTGGTAAGCAAAATATACTATGCTTAAGATGCCTTGAGAAAGGCATACACACTGAGAGTTTTGAATGGATAAATATTATCATTTTGTTTCTATACAGAGAGCCTCGAAAAATCATCCTGCACAAGGGCTCCACAGGACTTGGTTTTAACATTGTGGGAGGAGAAGATGGGGAAGGCATTTTCGTGTCCTTCATCCTAGCAGGCGGGCCTGCCGATCTCAGCGGAGAACTGCAGCGAGGAGATCAAATTTTGTCTGTAAGTATTTGTGTTGGGCTTTGCTGGCCAACTGCTTCTCCTTGTTCTTTGTCTATACTGCAAGGGACACAGAAAGAAATCTTTTTTATTTCTATGTTGTGAAATACAAGCTGGAAACCTTTTATCATTGCGTATTTTATTTACTCTTGGTTTTTG
The DNA here is from genome assembly GCA_013397275.1 of Burhinus bistriatus. NCBI lineage: Eukaryota > Metazoa > Chordata > Aves > Charadriiformes > Burhinidae > Burhinus > Burhinus bistriatus. The sequence continues at coordinate 45,735 of VYXH01003494.1, forward strand.
TTGCGTTTGTTAATGGTGTTACCTGCACTTGGTTCAGAGGGAGACTTTTCTCTGCTTAATGGGATCTACAGTATGGCAACACCGCAGAGGAGACCTAAACACAGTGCAGACCTCACCGTCTCCCAGTTTAGCCCATTATCAAGTTCCATTTTGCCCAAAATACCCTACTGAGTCCAAAGAGAGTTCCCAATTCCAGCTTGTCTTTGAGAAGAAAAAGCATAGGGTGACATAATCTAGGCTGGGGTGCCATCTAGCGTGCAGTGTGCTGCTTAGCAAGTGGCCCAATACAAGAAGGAGATTAATTAGGTTATGTTAATTATCTCTGTGCCTCTAATGAATTTGATGATCACTCTGAAATTCATTTTCAAATTTTCAAGGATAAAAGGCTTTGTAGCCTGAGGTTATATTTGGCATACTTAGTCTCAAAAATATCTTCTTAATTTTTCTTTCATGCGTATATTGGTAGCACGCATTTTAAAAACAGCATTTATGTTTTAGGCTCTGTCAAGTAATTGAACATCTGACTGCAACAATCTGAATGTAAAGGATTTTGAATGACAATGAAAGCCTTGAACATGTAGTTAAATATCCATTCATATTATGCCGCCTTACAGAAAAACTATCCCAAGTTGTGGCTGTTTCACGCAAAGTACATAAATAAGCCTTAAGGCAAAGAACTGAAACACAGGAGTTGTTCATCCTGGATGGGTGATGCACCCGCCAGGCTGCAGTGTCCCGCTCACTCCCGCTTCGTGCTTTCCGTCCCGGTGAATCTTGCATCCTTGGCTGCACTTTGCTTAGCAGCAGGGGCTGTACCCTGGACAGTTTGTGGCACAGTGATGTGGCACTTTCTGGGCAATGTTTAAATCCCTTCATGAGAAAGCTGGAAGTGGTTTTCCTACATTGCTTAGGAGTTTCTTGGCCACTGGTCTATTCTACAAAAAGTGGATTTACCTTCCAACCTGTCAAAGTTTTGGTGTGAAAGGGCAGCTGGGGCTGCTTTGCGATGCATGGAAAATCTGGCTTGTTGCCACCAAAGAGGTGCAGTAGCCCAAAGTTGTAGTATATTTTATCTAGACCTGTTCCTTGAAAATCCTTTAAGAAAAATTGGGAAAGGGCAAGTAAAAGATGTTTAGGTGCCATAAGAGATCCCCGAGTAGAAAGTTTGCAGGAAACTGCAAGAAAATCAAAATAGGTTCTTATACCTGAAGAGATAAGGAAGGGAAATGTCTGTGCCAAGAAGAACACAGGCAAAAAACCCTGAAGAATACAAATGGAAATGTCTTCAGGGCAACTGTGCAATTTATTTTTCTTTGGGTGACTGCAAGAGCACTGTGAGCTCAAAGCCTTTCACGGTACATGGTATTCAGAAATCCAGCAGCTCAGATACAAATGTTCGATTTTCCTTTATTTTTAAGCAAGGGTATATTTAGCACTGCAGAATACTGCTGTAGTTGACCTTATAACTCTGATTTTTGCCTGTTTTGTAGCAGTGTTTTCCATAAGTTCTAATTAAAGTTACCAGTGTTGCTGCAGCTTTCAGTTGTCATGCAAGAGTAGTTTGTTCATTAAGCAGAGAGGGATGGAAATTATTACTAAATTAGACTGCATGCATAGCCCCAGGCAATCACCAAGTCAGGCACTGCTGACTTACTTAGTCACAAATAATAATTATTAATCTATTTTTCCGTATTCAAATGAAACAAATTTCATGTGCAGTCTACTGATTAATCTTAGACCGTTGTCTGGTGAAGGGTCCCAGACACCTTGGATTTATAAGGGCTGCACAAAGTAAGTCTGTTTCTCTCTGTTTGGTCTTTCTTGCCTCATCCGTCAGAAACACTTCTTTCCCTACAGAAATAGTTTCCCCATTTGTTTCTCAAAAGATGACAAATCTGGTTTACCAAGAACAAATAGTACCCCTCAAAGCTAGTATTTCTAATTAATGCGAGCTTGGCTAAATTTCTTTCAGACAGGAAGCATAGTAAGTGATTTAAACTTTGGCGATCTGGATTTAATTCTCTGATTTAGCCATTGTCCTTTTGTGTAGCCTTGGGTGAGATGCTTTGTATTTCTAAGCCTCGGCCTCCCGTGTGGAAGAAGAGGAGCACAGCAATTTCCTAATTCATGCCTGTGCTGCGAATACGACAAATTCACTGGTTGAGAGATGTATGTCCACCTTCGGAACGGTCCCTCTAAAAAAACACCTTAGACTGCAAATCCATGAGTTAGACCCTACAATGCTAAGATGATGCAGTGCCGTTGGGTGTCACACTGGATGTATCCACAGTCCCTGAGTCAGCCCACAAGGCTTGGACAAATCCCATGATTTCCCTGCCTCTCTTTCTGCCTGCTGGCTGTTAGGAGGGAGGGTTGGGAGCCTATAGCCCTCCGGGGGCTCTGGGGAAGCTTGTGCTGCAGCCTCGGCCCCGTGGACGAGGGACATTTCAGGTGCTTTTTTCCCCAAACGCCACCAGATGGCATCACAGGATCAGTAATGATAGATCTCCGCCTTCGGCCAAAACCTTAGGAAAGGCACTCATAGCCGTATTTTTCTGTTTTCAGTTAATTGACTGGAAATGTTTAAAACTTATCTCCGAAAGCAGGCTGATATTCCCAGTGCTTCTGTGTAGAGACGCAAAATGGATCATGTCTGAACCTTGAAGGCGAACTGAAGAATAATGGAAAATGTTCTGTTTCAAATGGTAAAACGTTTCAAATAGCAAAAAAGTGAATTATAGTGTTACATTCATGATAAGCTATTTTTTCCCCCTAAAAGGTAGGAATTTTTTAACGCTGGTTTCTTCTTGCTAAATTCATTATGGTCTTGTGAAATGCCACCAAACTTTTTCCTTCTCACTTCTGAATGTCTTTAAAATGTAGCGATGCATCCATCGTCAGTGTATGTTCATCACTATAACAAAATATATCCCTCCCCGTAGTATTGTCCTCCTATTAAGTATAATGTAAATATTACCAAGTAGCATTTTGAATACTAATTGATACGAAGATTTGATTTGCCAGGCACTGTCTATGCAGAGATTAACTTTTGGCTCAGACATGTATAACCCAAACGAAACAGCTCAGAATATCAAGGGAAGTATTGTTTCCAGTGAAACGAGGTGCCATTATGTTAACCGGTTCGTTTAAAATCATGTGAGAAGTCTGGGTCAAGTCTAGACCTAGAGACTGCTTGAACTCTGATCTAACCCCAAATTCTCCATCTGTTAGGAAAATGTAGGCTCCAGTACAAATAAAAAGTAACATTTCTTGATGCCATCCTTGCAGGTCAGAATTCCACTTCCAATGCTAAAAGGTATATTACCTATTAAAACAGCGATGGGAACCCAGTGTCGTTTCATGAAAATCACCTGCGTGAGAACAAATGATTTCCAAGAGCCACACACATAAAGTGGCCACACATTGTGCATACACCCCTGCTGAGAGAAAACAGCACAAATCTTAGAATTTTAGGAAAGAGGTACAAGTTAATACATTGTAATTTTTAGGGGGAATGCCTGGGGAAGCAGGAGGAAGGATATGGTCCTATTCAAACAGAAATTGCCACGTCATTTTTTGCCTTACAATCTCAAATCAAAATTATGACAAAATATACCTACTTATTTTAGGTGTCTTAACCTACAAGCTTCAAAGCACTTTCAGTGCCAACTGGACAACTTTATCTATAGGTACAGTTCCTAAAGCACAGAGTTAGTTTACATATGAAAATTCAGCAGCAAAATTCAGATTTACAGTTTACACAAATTATACAATTAACAAAAAATTAGTGTATATTGCTCCTTGAATTCCTATGATGACATTGTTTTTGAAATAGTTTTATAATTTTCAGTAAGACTGTGTCAAGTTAAAAATATATATAAAAGAGAATTAAGGTGAATTAATAGCCATAAGGATATAACAGCAAGTATTAGCATTTGAATCTTAACTTTTGAAATGACTCAATTTTGTGTCTGGACAAGACTAAAGCTCAGATTAAGATACTTAAATTGAGAGGTCTACATCTGCTGCCTGGCAGAAAAGGACCTGGGAGTGTTGGTCAACAGTTGGCTAAATATGAGCCAGCAGTGTGCCCAGGGGGCCAAGAAGGCCAGCAGCATCCTGGCTTGTATGAGAAATAGTGTGGCCAGCAGGACTAGGGGAGTGATTGTTCCCCTGTACTCAGGGCTCGTGAGGCCCCACCTCGAACACTGTGTTCAGTTTTGGGCCCCTCACTACAGGAGGGACATGGAGATTCTGGAGCATGTCTGGAGAAGGGCAACAAAGCTGGCGAGGGGTCCAGAGAACAAGTCTTATGAGGAACAGCTGAAGGAACTGGGGTTGTTTAACCTGGAGAAAAGGAGGCTGAAGGGAGACCTTCTCGCTCTCTACAACTACCCGAAAGGAGGTTGTAGAGAGGTGGGGGTCCGCCTCTTCCCCCAAGTAACAGGTGATAGGACAGGAAGAAATGGCCTCAAGTTGCACCAGGGGAGGTTTAGATTGGATATTAGGAAAAATTTCTTCACCGAAAGGGTTAGCAAGCATTGGAACAGGCTGCCCAGGGAAGTGGTGGAATCACCATCCCTGGAGGTATTTAAAAGACATGTAGACGTGGTGCTGAGGGACATGGTTTAGTGGTAACTTGGCAGTGCTAGGTTAACGGTTGGACTTGATGATCTCAAAGGTCTCTTCCAACCAAAATGATCCTATGATTCTATGATTCTATACATGCTTGCCAGATGTCTGGTTGCCATTAAAGCCAAAGGAGGCTAGAGAGTGATGCAGCTGGCCAACTATGAGTGGTGTAGAGCAAGTTGAATTGCTCTGCATGCTTTATTGCCTGTATTGCTTGGGTAACTGCTGACTTTAAGCTCAAACATCTACCACATGCATGGATGTCTATATTTAGATGTCTTAAACGGAACCACACATTTCACGTGTATTTGCTCTTATAATAGATGTTTGGTTTTTCAGCTAACATCGTGCTTACTTCATCACAATGAAAAGTAAAATAAAATTGTGGACCATAAAGCCGTATCAGTTTTATTTCATTGTCCTGTAGAAATGCTTTAGTACCTTGGGGTTCGCAACCGCAGGATGAGGTGTGGCTGGTAGCCTGAAAGTAGAATGAAGGCAAAAAAGAGACTGCTTGCTCTGGAGCAAGATTGCTGCTCTCAAGCAACGCATCCCACAGCTTACCTTAAGGAAATAAAACAAGTTTCCTGAAGGGTAATTGCTCAACAGCAACAGAAAAAAGAGCAGAAAAAGAAGAGACTGCACTGTGAAGATGCAGGCAGTAGTCTTGTAATGCTTCCATTTTGCCTACTGTCTTACCTGAATCAGATGCATGAAGTCAACCAAATTCTGTATGATTTTCCTCTTGATCTGGTATAGTACCAGGATGGATTCATATATGGGGAATGACAGTATTTTTTTTTCCCCCTGCTACTTTCTAAGAATCAAATAAGTATGCATTGGGAAAGGGCTACCAGAGATATTCTGTGGCCTTTTCTGTCACTGATTCACGACATTATATATGTTTAGTTTGCAACGCGGGTATTTCAGCATCTCACTTCCGTACTGTCTCTGGACAGAGGGAAGGTGATCTCTTATATTGAGGAGATTTTGTCTTGTGTCTGTGCGCTGTCCTGCTGTCATTTTTTGTGAGATGTTTGCTTTCCCTTATGAACAGTTTAAACACTTCTTTCTGCTTAGTTCCTCCCACACAACTCCTACCCACCTTCTCACTCACATCTGTAGCAAAAATACAACATGCATTTGACAAAATATAATGTTCTCCAATTTCTACTCCAAAATGTGTATGCATAGAGCAGGATAGAGTGTAAGGACTCTGTGCTTATTTATAGCAAATATTTATGCTTTATATTTGCTACAGTTAGAATTGCCCTTCAGATTCACTTCCCTTACTTTGGTGCAGAGAAACTTTCAGCTTTCTAATTTAAAATGGCTTTTTGCTCATGGTAAAAGCAGTAAAACTACTTAGGGCAAAGAGTGCATTTTGTTACCTAGTTACAAAACTAAGAAAAATGGCAAATACCATTTGGTTTTCCATCTCAGATTTTTTTTTTTTTTTTTCCCAAATTGCTTGGAAAATGTTTGAATCATCTCTATAGGACCTGGAGTCTTTTCTCCATGGAGCGTCGGTTTGTTGCTCTTGTGTAACAGCGTTAGGATTATAACAGATACTCCCTTTGCCTTAGAAGACTTGTTTGCAGTGTCACCGACCATATCCTTAGGGTACTTACTTCCCTGTGATGGTCTGGACGATATATGACAGCATAGGAGAGTCTATCAAATTCGGTGGCCTTTAGCTGCACTTGTCCATAAAGACTCCCGTTATGTTTTCAACATTTATCCTACTTAGCCAGTAGGAAAAATATAACTATATGAACTTGCTTTATAGTAACGTATAGAGCATTGTATGTTATAAATTGGGAATGTTAGTATATAAATAGTGCAGTGACTTAAAAGGGCAGATCGATTCACATGATTGGACTGTTTTAAAGAAGTAGAACTTGTTTGAAAATCAAGGGAGAATGTGTTGCTAAACGTATCCAAAGGATCAATACTGCATGGTAGGTGATACATCTGATAGCTACGTGAAAAGAAAATCTCTGGAGAGAAAGGGAGCTGAGACCACAGGTGCTGTCGTATGTTAGTAGGACAACACTAGCTAGAAGGGCAGGTAGATTAAGCTCCTTAGGAGCAAATAGTGGATTAATCTAAATTCAGGCTTTGTTAATATTGGGAAGCACAGGGCACATAACCCTTTAGGCTCCTTCTTTAGCTAATAGAAAGATGTAGCCACTTCTGGAGTACAATTGAACTTGCCCTAAAATACACATTTTACACAGGTCAGATGACCGTTGTGCTATAAAAGCATATACTTCTTTTCACTGATTATAGAAAATTTAGTATGACTTCCCTTTATTGAAATAGATGCCATCCAAACTAACCAAACATTCATGAATCTTTTTGGTGGGAAATATGGAAAAAGCAAGTATAAATCAGATAATTCTAGATTTTATTCTGACCAATAAGGAAGAATAACTTAAACATGGGAGAATGAAACACCACTTGCCCTTGAGTGACCATATAGTGTAGTGGTAAAGTTTATGATTTTGTGCTGGAAGGGAATGAGTAAGTTCAGAAGAATAAGTAACATGGACTTCAAAACCAATCTGCTGTGCATTCACAGCGGATGTGGAAAATCCCACAGGCAGCAAGTTTTAAAGTAACAATTAATTCAGAAGTGCTAGCTCTTGGTACTCGAGAACCTTTTGATGATTTGAAACTCATGTAATCAACAGTGAAAAAGTGGAAGCCGAGTCAAGTTACTGTGGTGATAACAACCTAACTCCTAAAAATGTATAAGCATTAGGTGAAATTTTGGGACAAAGTTGGAAGGCAACGTGTAGAACAGACTGTAACTAGCTAACTGTAACTGGAAAAGGTAGCAAGAAAATATTTGATGAGAATACAAAACCAAGCAAGAAATTTGTTTCATAAACAGTTGGAAGAAAGACTACTTAAAAGTGAGACCAAAGGATTTGAATGTCTAGTGCATTTTTTGCTTTCGTCTTTTTAAAAAAAGGATCCATGGTCATCCAGTTAGGGCAGTTATGAAGAAACAGAGATAAGTCTTTAAACCGGGCAAAGGCAAAAAACAAGTTAAAATTTAGACAAATAAGATGCTTAGAAACCAGCTGAAATTGATCCTTGAATACTTAAGGAGCTATTCAAAGCAGACAATTCAGAATTTTCTTCAAGAACTCAAGGAATATTTTGCAATAGAGAGAAGCTCGCCCAATTTTCAGTGAAAACTTCTGGAAGAAATAATCAATCTATTTGCAGATACTTAGAATACAATAGAAGGAGGAGCAATTGTCCCTATGAATTTTTCAATAATAAATTGCCAAGCATAATTTCATTCTTGAAAGGAAAACAACCACAGGGCCGGAGAAGAAGCAGTAGAGGTCATTTTACCACAAACTTGCTGCCCCTGTAAGCTGCCTATCAACATCTTCGTACAATGGCAGATCATAAGCCACCCAAAAAACTGGAGAAAGAGAAAAGCAAAGATGCTGACATGGCAGGATCTAATGGGAAGATCTGGGGCCAGCAGTGGGTTAATGCAAGCTCAGACATTGCTGACAACATTGGGAAGTGCTGGGAGTAGAGGATGAGTTAGAAATGGCAGTAGGTGTCTAAGACTCCTCAACCTATTAACATTTATGTGGGATCATATGGCTGCACAGTGCTCCACCTTTCCAGATAAACATAGTTTCACCTTTTACAATGCATGCAGACATATGTTCAGTACTTGCTGTCACCATGATGAACCAAAAACTTTTCACATGGGAAAACTGAATCATCCATGCAACTTCTCTGTGCAACAAGAGGAGATTTTTAGAGGCAGAGAAGGCAACTAGACACCCAATGAACAGAAGGTGGGTGCAAACGCAGATTTATGCTTTTGAAAATCATTTATATATTTAAAGAAATGGCTTATTTAAAGAAAGAAATCTCTTTATTCCCCCATGAAGCCTTGGAGGTTAGAACCTATGTCAGGAAAGCCCTAGCATCCTCCTTGACCGTAAAAATTCACTTTAATGAAGTATGAACTGTGTCACTGTAAACACTAACATCTGGAAATACCCTTGGAGAAGACAGCTGGTAGCTAACTTTTTCAGTGTTGTTGCTAAATATACACGATCTGATGGCTGGAAGTTGAACTTAGACATATTCAGCTTCGAAACATGATGCACTTGTTTTGTAGTCAGGGTAACTGGGTTATATTGCCATAGAAGCTCATAGACTTGTCACTTTGGGACTTCAAAATAAAATAGATGACTTTCTAAAATACAAGTTTAATAGAGCTTCTAGGGAAAAATTTACCACCTGCATATGCTGGAATACTATGTATGTTGGTGACTATAGAGCTCCCTTTTGCCTTTTATTGATCTAGGAATCTGTCTCCCAGCTGGATTTTTCTCTCTCTCTCTCCCCCCATCTTTATGCAGTCTATAACATATATTGCAATTCCCTTGATGCAGTAGCTGTTTCCTAAATTAACTCTGACATTTCCAAGCACATGATCAGAACCTGGTAAATTATACTAACAATTCTCATGAATAAGGTATGTCTCCCTTTGCCAAGCAGTGTTAGCTATCAGACCTGTCAGTTGTGCGTCATGCGAAGCTAGTAAATTGGCCTAGACTAGAGGCTGTGTGTTTTTGCTGTGATGAAATCATCAGTTGCTGCTAAAACATTCATTTTACAATTGCCTCAATGAGAAGAAATGATCTGATGCCAGATTGCTTGCTCTTCAGCTCCTAATATTTTAAGGAGGAGTTCACATTCAGTTGAAACATTCTGACTTAGCAAATTTTATTTTAAGACTGTCAAACAGAATTATCTCACATCTGATATACAGAAGATGTGGAGTGAGCGTTACACCCCTCAGTGTAGCCTTATTGACAGCTGCACAATGAAGGAAAACTAAAAAAACAAACCTGAAAGCCAAACTGCCACCACTGGAGAAAATGGCTACATCTCTGAGCTTTATTCGTTCAGAGATTTGCCCCGGGCTGGACTTTTCCCTTGTATTTAAACAGACCAGACTCCAGGCATCATTCTGCTCTACTGCCCAGTAAGTTTTGGATTCCTAAGTGATTAAAAAAATTATCATATGACGTGAGCTGCAAAATAATAGAAAGTGGCCATCCATTAAATAAGGTATTTGAGGGATATCTGCAATAATTTGTTGGAGGAGATTTTGGAGATCCTTTTGAAAAAAACAAGGTAGATATGCCCTTTGTCTGAACAAGCAAGCTACCAGGACAATAACAAAAGCAAAACCACTTACAGAATATAAGAGCTGTTTTCTTTCCATTGATTTTAAAAAACATGCTGTATTTGAGAGTATGAAGCACCATCTATTCAAAGTGTTTGTGTCACATAATCCTAATCTGTAGAGGCACAAACAGACTATGAATGCTGTGGTTCAGGCAGTTTTAATATAAAAACGTGTGCACTGAACACGTCCTTCGTCTAGAGCTGAAGATTCCAGTTAGCTACCATTCAACCATTGGTACATTGCCTCCTCTGGATTGAATTCACTATATATTTGCCATGACACACGCCTGTGGCCATCACACCTCTCACAGGCCACGCTGCCGTGTTCTGTGGATGTGGAAATAAGGAAAAACCTATCAGGTAGAGATCAAGGCAAGGATTTCAGTTTTTGAATTTGCCACTAACACAGTGCTTGGGGTCAGACAAATCACCAATGCCATTCTGTCTCTAAGCAGCATCTAAAATTGTGTTATATTTTTATTTCAGTTCCTGAGTACCTATTGCTTATTGGCTTCAGCTGGAATTAAGTTCTTATCATGTTTGAGTTGTAAGGCACTTGTGAAAATGAAAACCTTTATTTCAGAAGTAGGAGAATTGCAATAATTATTTCTGCTTATACCATCCTTTGAAATTCAAATGTGAAACAAGAACCCTGCAGCATTATGAGCAAAACTGATCAATGGTAGTTTAGCTATAGTCATATACCAGAAGGAAAAATACCTTTTAGAACTGTGTGGAAACCAAGGTATACGGAACAACTGCTACTAACAGGGGAATGCCTAAATGACCCAGGGTGAGAGCAGGAGACAGGGAAATCCAAATGCTGAGAGAAGAATTCGGGAGAAAGGATTAATTCAGAAAGGCAGGAAAGTGAATGAAAGCGACAGTCATGTGTAAAGTAAAAGCTGTAGGAGGGAGGAGGGACAGTTTGATATTTTATCAATTTGCAGTAGGACGATAGCAGGAACAGCAAAGGAGAGTGAGTGTGTGAAGGCACACTTGGGTTGACAATGTGACACTGTAGTGAGATCCATGAGATTAGGTGGTGGCAGAAATATAAGGGTGTTTGAGTGACCATGCAGGAGGAGGGAATGTAAAAAAGCAGCGACTAGATCTGAATGTAAGAGCTAATGATAAGTTCTCCATTTTAACATAAATAAATATTCTTACTAAGTATTGTGTTTGATGGATGGAATGTTTCATGCACAAAATTAATGAAAAATAATATGTATATTTATTTAAAAATCAGTTAATAAATACTGGCTTGTGTTATTAGTTAGCATGGTACTTATATATGATAGTTTTCATTGGTAATACCTGTTGTCTTAATATGAAAAAACTACACGTGTGCCTCTGTCTGGACTTTACCATTTAGCATTGAGACAAAATGCTGTTGATCACCTCGTAGTTACTGGATCACATCCAGTCCAGGTTAGTAATAGAACTAACTGGTAGCTATTTAATGACCTGAATGAAATAAGTTTCATGTCCTTTCAGGCTCCAGTGAGACTATGTGTCCCTTTCAAAAGCTATCATTTATTTCAAACCCAGTTTAAACAAGTTTTGAGGAATTCTGATGGAACTGAGGGAAAATGGCTCTTAAGCTGTCACTGCAGTGAACTCTCCAGTGAAATTATTTCAGTCTCAAAGTTTGCCAATCTGGCATCATTCACAAAAGCTACAATCACATGGGAAGGAGATCTTCTATCAGAAGAATTTCCGTACAGTTTGGCTTAAAAAATAACTCTTTGCTTGTGGTTATAGGCTTAACAGGTACCATTTGGAATGATTCCTGTGGTCTGATGAGTCATGAAGCTCATTGGTTCCTACTGTAAAAGGCAGTGTGTGCAAGACACCTCTTCAATAACATAGTATTAATTTTCTTTCTGCTTCAAAGTTGTAGTGCTTTGATACCTCTTTCAGCTGGTTTAGCTGCCTTCTTAAACTTCCTGGCAGAAAAAGGAGTACTAAATGATACAGCTTGTACCCCCACAGTGATTCTTGTTTTCCAGAGAAAGAAGAATTTGCCTCTAGAATGCCCAGCTCATCAGAGCATAAAGACCAGCTTACTAGAGGCGACAGTCGTAACTCTAAGGTAGCAAGACAAGGAAAATTGAAAAGGTCATTGAAATTGCTGGCCCATAAAGAGAGAGAAGGAGGATGCTGGGCATGGAGAACAGCAGATGTGACATGATATTGTGTTTTCAGTGGAGTTCAGGGTGAGACAACCACTGTGCCTATATGTGCCGAACTAAGCAGTTTTAACTGATCAGAAGAAAGTGTAGGCACAGAAAAGATTAGGAGAAGTGAGAAAGGTGAGAGAAAAGCAATAAAGTGAGCCTGAAAATTTAACAGAAGCTAAACTGGAGAGTGAAGACTCTCCCCACTGTGCATTTCTCCATTCTTGCTATTTCTAAACTTTTTCTCAACCAGCAAGGCAAAAACTCTCCCATGTCAGGATTTTTCCCCTGGGGTGCCATTTCCTGTGGCCGTGCCACTGTTGGTTGCCCAGAGGTGTCAGGGGGCTGAACGTGCTCTGCTCCCCACCCCCTCCCTCCTGCGCTGCTCTGCAGAGCTCCAGCCTCCAGTGGGATGCGTGGGCTTCGCTTCCCAAAAGGTGGCCTGTCTAAGCTGAAAAAGAACGCTGCTTAAGGGCTGTACTTTGGCAACATGCATGAGTTTCTTTGAATTCTTGTACTTTTTTCAGGATTGTATCAGTTGTCGGAGTTCTGTGTGCCATTGTGTAGAATGATTATGCCACTTGTTCACGAGGAAAGTCTTCCCCAGATATGTTCAGGGCAGGTCATCCCTACTGTGCGTTTTTCCAGTGTTCCCTGTTTTTGCCAGAAGACTGTGCTTCCGCCACCTGAGGGTTGATGCTATACATTCTGTTTCTAATGACTAAGCAGGACTGCCAGAGAACATGGCTCAGCTTTCCTTTCATCTCTCATTAATGTGCTTGAGAATACTTAAGTTGACATGCAAAGTTAAGGCAGATAAATAGGGTTCTTTTTATCTTCTCTTAATGAATACAGTGGTAATTCTGGCTGGAAGAGTTGTCTATTCAGACTTCTGTTTGCTTTTTTAGACACCAAAAGCTCTTATTTTATGAGCTCAACAAATAAAAGAATTCAGCCACAACTTGAAAAAATCTGCTATGTTGTTTGTTCCATGGTAAAAAGGTGCCTTTTCTTCACCATTTAATTTACTGTGCAAAAGAGCTGTACTATGTCAGTGATAGTCCAAAGAAGAAATGAAAGGAAATCCTTTGTTTCCTCCCCAGAGAAGGGATGTGTTTTTCCTTTCCTTTCTAATTTAACAAGATATTCCAAGTGTTCTTTTAATCACTGTACAAACACAAAATAAGGTGGCTTAAGTAATAAATGGCTAAATAAAACAGATTATTCTGCTAGCCTCTACTAGAATGGCCTACATATGAGTCACAGTCAAGCATTCTCACAGAAGACAACCAGACTGTAGTAAGTCTTTAAATGGCACTGTTCAGAATTGAACCAATTTGTGCTAATATGGGCTATTCAGATATTTTAAAGGGAGTATAACTTGTCCAATTTTAGAAGAGTTCGATCTATCCAAAAATATAAATCTAATCTTTCATTTGGATTATGATTCAGTATTTAATGAAGTAGATCATGCTTTAGTTTGAGTCAATGAATGCAAAGGCAATTACTATAATTACTGTGAACTATAGTTGCATCTTTTTCTCCATCTCAGTTTGGTTTTGTCTGTAGTATTAAACTATAATCTTCCACTGCGACACTGCTCTTTGTTTGTAAGCTTTCTTACTGCTTTTTACCACAGCGTGCAGAAGAGGCAGACATCTGTATAAGCTGGAGGCTCTTCTTATTTTCATTATGTCAAATCCATTTTGGAGTTAGGCATCAGAAATTGTGCAGTCAAGTTCATTCTGGGCCAAGACATCAGGATTGTGCAGTCAAGCTCAGAACAGCAGTGCTACTTTGCTTATTGTGTAATGCTTCTTAAAGGAAGTCAGCCCATTTAACAGAAAAAAAAAAAAACAAAACCAAAAAAACCCACCTTTGATATGGATTAAACTTTCCTACGCACACTTCCAACCTTTTCTCTTATTTTTGTTTCCTTTTACTGATTATTCTTAACATAAACAACATTAAATTAAGTGAAAGCAGTAAGTGAAATCAGATTTAACAATTTGCAATGTAATCACATCAGGGAAAAATATCCCCGTACACAATTGTTACAATTAAGACATTGTTCTGGAGGAAGAGGCAAGATAGAACATTATTTGGTTTACCTCTTCAGAAACTCTTCTTCATTTTGGCCTGAGGGTAAGAATTTGATTAAAATGTGTAAATTAATGTTGTCTTTCATCAAGATTTAATGATGACACATGAATATGCTGTTTTTCAACTAGAAGTTTTGGGACTTGATTATGTTTGCTTTTAAATATTGGGAAATAATAGCCAGAAATCAAGTTAGCGTCTGTTCTTTAGAAAGCCAGACTAGGTTATAAGTCCTTTCTAACTTTAACACCTATTATTCTGCAGTGAGATCCTCTCAGCTACTGGTGAGCAAAATAGCACGCAAGCAGACTTCTACCTACCTATTTGGCAATGATTGTTTGATTTTATTCTGCAGCCATTCATCTTCAAGAGGGAGATCACTATTTTGGCAACCTAGTGTAGTCAGGTCATTTAGCATTACTTTATCTGTTTCGTTTAGCTTGTTTATCATCTTGATAAACATTACAGAAGATAGAATTGATGTGTTAGTTTCTCTCTGACATTTCTTTTCCTTGCTATTTTGTTTTCAGCCACTCAGACCTTTAAGTCCTCCTCAAGTGTCCATCCCAGCCTACATCCTAGCGGAAAAGTGAACTTAATTTCAGATAAATTCACTCACTATAATGTGTTGTGTTTGCACCTTGGGCAATTATTTCTTTCAGACTGAGCGTGCAAAGGGCAGAAAGCCGTCAGTTGCCAGTTCAGTGGCTTCTTGTTGTTCTGTGTAAAAGTGAAAAATGTTTGTGTAACAAAATGGAATTCCTGTCTTATATTCTTGATGCATTATTAAGATCTTAGTTATTAGATCCCATACGGATAGAACTATTGTTTTTCAGAGGAGAAGGAGAATAAGTGTGTTTTCTTTATTCTTTCATACATCCTCTCCTTATGTCTATAGAGAGATTATTATGACTTATTAATTATTTTTAAGGCTTCATGTTCTGTTAACACAACTCTTACAGACCACCACAATGTTTTCCTATATTGCTTAAGAGAGGTTTGTGTTCTCCTGAGGTCTACAGTCTTCAACCTTAAGCCTAAACAAAATTACTTTTTTTTTTTTCCTGGACATTCTAATATTGACCAGGTGACGTCATCCACATCCATCTTCCCAGCACAGGAGCTCAGGAATTCAGAAATGTTCACTTAAGCTTTTTCTTCAGTTCATCCTATTGTTTCTTTCCCAGGACTCGCTCAAGGACTCCAGATATTGAAAGGGAAAAACACATAGATGAAAGCCAAGCTCTCTATTAAAGGAAAGATGACTTGGCTTCAAAATTATCTTCTTCACTGAATCAAGGCTGAGGTTTTCTTTACGGCATGGTATAAGCACTGTGCTCCCTAAACGTAAAGATTCTGCTCAGGCCTCCACAGTACCGAAGCTGTAACTACAGTGCTGAGTTAATGAGTAATTGTAGTGCTGGTACATCTGTGCCCGCAGCGATGCAGCATCAAGGGTCATAACACCATCACGGAGTAAAAGTAGGGCACAACACCTCTTTCTTCCACAGCAGTAGCCTAAATTGTGCTCCTTTCAGGAAGTTTGTATTCTCCAGGTTGCAAACTAAGTCCTAATTGACACCATATTCCTCTTCAGTTATTTTCAGTGTCGTGCGTTAAAATATATGAGATTTTATGACACTGAAAACTCTGACTGTCTCCTTTATTCTTTTAGAATCCACTTAATTATTGCCTTCTACGATACTGTATTCCTTGATTGAGTTTCAGCAATTTTTTTCCAGGGTTCTGTGTTAGTCTTGCCATCAACCCAACTCGAGGTTTATGTACACAATTTTGATGAAAATATTTGAAACTTCAGCCCTTTTTTTCTGGGGGGGGGGAACCTTCCGCCAGCCCTTTGTACAGCCATTGCTTTCAAACAGGAAAATGGGACAACTGAGAACTCTTGTGTTAGACAAATTATGAAGTTTATTATCTTACAGTTGCCCTATGCTCAGAATTTCTTTTCAGGAGCATTAGAACATTACTTGTGAATAAACATATTCACTTCCCTTTACACAATCTAGCTAGAAATTGTAAAAAGAACATGAATTTTGGGCACTGCAGATGACAGAAATCTTGTAGAAGGTATCAGAGTGTATCGATCAGCATATAATGCTTTGAAATACATGAGCCAAAGACACTAATGCATGGAGGTACTAGAACACTGAATTATTGTCACAGCTTACCCTCAGACTGTCTGTATGATCGTAACGTGGGGATCCATACATACCTATTCTCATAAAGCATTCTGTTCTGCCACAGACACTTGCTTTCAACATTTCTTTAGGTATGGTAGTCTTCCTGCACTTCTACTACAAGGTCTCTACCCTGCAGAAGCTATTTTAGTGCTCCTTAAAATGTTTTTCTCCTGTATATACTCTACCAGTCCTGCTCCCTCCTGTCTGCTGAGATTTCTCTCCTTGCAAAGAAGTCACACCACGTGATGGTGGGTTGGTACTATGCTGCCTCTTATGCCCCTCCTATGCTGCCCCCAGGGGTCTGAGATACAAGCGTGTATCAAGCAGGCGTTACCAGCACGGTAATAGTATTCGTACTTTCCATTACTGAATGTGCATATGGACAAATTAACTCAAAAAAAATCAGTTATTTTTCTGTGAGGTAACTTCTAATTAATATCTTCTTTCACATCGTTATTGTGATTATATAGTAGGTGTGCATGGGGGTATGAGTAAGGTAAGATTTGAATAGGTGATACTCTTCTGGGACGCTAGTTCTGCGTTTACTTGTTTGCTTCCTCAATCTAAAGATAAGCCAGCGTGTAATTATTTTTGTATAACACGGAAAGAGCACAACAAATCATGCTCCAAAATTCAAAATCTTCTATAGTTTTGAATGATATTAAAATAATACAGACAGTTGAAATTCAGACTAATTTCTTTTCTAGAAATGGGGAGAGCTGATTTTTGTGAATAAGATGGAGAGAAATCTTTACCAATCCTCACACCAAGTACCTTAAAAAGTTTTTGAGGGAAGAAAGGATGAGTTGTTTAGGAAAAAATGTGGTTTCTCGTTCCCTGTTGTAAAGAGAAAAAACCAAAACAACTTAATTGAGGAAAGATGGGGGTTTAGACAGGTTGAACTGGGAAAACTTTGATTCTTATGGAATCATATTTTCAGAAATCTGAAACCTCAAGCTGGATGATTATGTTTCTGTGTACAGTCAACAGTTCCACAGCATAATGCAGTCTTCTGGATCAGAAACTGTGAGATCTCCTGGGTTTTATGTTATTGCTGTCCCAAATTAGTTTTTCTAAGAGTAATAGTCTAAAAAAAAAAAGTCTAAATAGTCTAAATCTAAAGATTTACATATTAGTAAAGACTAGATTTTTTCATGCAAATAATAATTAAACATGTTCCAAAACATCACACTCTCTAAGATTTGGTGAAAGACAGCAAGTTAAGATGGGCCAGTTTCTAAACTTAATTGATCAAAATAAATGTATTCATAACAGATTCAATAGCTATTATGGGTAAAGTTCAATGGAATCAAATTTATTTTTGCAAGCCTTAAAAAGTTGTTAAAATTTTAATAAAATCCATATTTTCAGTATGTGCTTACCCATCTTGTGATAGTACTTGATAAAAATGAACACAAAAAAAGTTGCTATTGCTGAGAATTTGGGGCTTGTGTTTTGGTCTGTATGCCTGTGGAATCGATGGCATTGTTCTCTCTCCTCCCCCTGCCCTGTATTTCCTTTCTTTTTTCTTTTCTTTTCTTGAGCAATCACAAATGGATTTCTGTCCTGCTGAGGTTATTTACATGTCAAAATTTTCATATTCTTCACTGATACGTTATGAAGTGGAAACCTTTAGAAGTGAGGAGGAAAGTCAAATAAAAATAAATAAATACAAAAATTAAAGAAATCTCACATACTTCACTCTAGCCAGACAGTAACACTCCTGCTGAAAAGCAAGATTCAAATGACTGGAACAGTTAATAATTCTATATACAAATTCTGTCTCTTCCTTCGGATGCTGATGACAAAACATTGAACATCGCAACTACAAATCAAAAGAGTTCTGAAACTGCCCATGAATTTTAGGGGTGGGTTTTTGACTTCGTTCTGCTTTGTTCCACTTAGAATAGATATTAAGAAGAAATTTTTCACGCTGAGGGTGGTGAGGCACTGGAACAGGTTGCCCAGAGAAGCTGTGGATGCCCCATCCCTGGAAGTGTTCAAGGCCAGGTTGGATGGGGCTTTGAGCAACCTGGTCTAGTGGGAGGTGTCTCTGCCCAAGGCAGGGCAATTGGAACTAGATGATGTTTAAGGTCCCTTCCAACCTAAACCATTCTATGATTCTACGATTCCACTGGTTATACAGCAAAAAAAATGATCATTGAGTCAGAGGAACCCCATGGAGAGATCTATTGGTGGCAAACAGGCAGAGGTGGCAAAACTCTACCTGGTAGCGACTGTTGCTGTCACATGTAAGATATGGAGATATTTGCAGGCAATAGGAGGAGGGGTTGCACAAAAAGAAAATGGTAGATGGGATTTCTCCTCTGGAAGTTCTCCAACTAACAGTTTTTGTTAAAGGTGCTCTATATATCTCCAGGTTCCCCTGATGCCACAGAATGAGCTTGCAGAATCTGGCTGAAGGAGCAGAATACTGCCTGCAGTATTCTGGAGTGACCTTCGAGCACCGCAGAAAATTTATCTTTTAAACCTTATATATTTAATGAAATTGACTGATGAAGAGATTACCAAAAACGTAAACTCAGTAGAGTGGGATACCCCCAAAAAACAGTGGTCAGAGAATATGCATGGATAAGCGTAGATAAACTATGGTGTGCAGTACTCACGGCCGGTCATAGGTAACATCCTCTCAGTCTTTTTAGTTTTGTACTTCTGCTTTGCATCTGGGCAACCTGACCTTTACATCCATCCGATATTTAAAAAAAAAACCTCTGTCTTTCTGTCTAATGTTAAACGACTCAGATCTGTTGTTTGCATTCCTTCTGCAGGTGAACGGTATTGATCTTCGAGGTGCTACCCACGAGCAGGCTGCAGCTGCGCTAAAAGGAGCAGGGCAGACGGTAACAATCATAGCACAATACCAGCCGGAGGGTAAGCAAAATGATAAACTTAAAGACATATGGTAAAAGAGAAGTGCTTTAAAGACAGCCATTTAATAGGATGAGGCTGCTGTAGATAGTGCTTTTCCCAGCTATCATCAGAAGTCATCTGGGATGAAAATTCAAATGGCAATTCTATCTCAAGGAAGTGGCTGTATTTTTGTCACAGGCTTTGCTTTTAGAAGTATTTTATGCAACTATAAGAACTATCTTTAAATGTGCATATAATTAGACAGTACTCAACACTTAGTTAATCATTTTATTTTCATTATTGCTTATTTTACGTTCTTTTCTATTCTCCTTCTGGAGACAGATAGTGCAACATACAAGTTAAGAATGAACAGAAATGCCAGAAAGATGTGAAGCTGCTTCAGACAGTCAGATCAGAATTCCACAAAGAGAAACGCTTCCTGCTAAATGCATAGAGCCTCCCATTATGACTTTTGGATGACGGTGTCCTTGTACCTCCAGGGCAATTAGCCCCACATAACAAGTACTTACTAGAGAAAATGACAGCTTTCTGCACAAAAACAACAGGAAATTCAGCAAAATATTAAGACATTTAGGGTGGGATGTATCTCATCCAGCTTTTGGTGTCTAATATTTAGCTTTCTAGAGTTTAAGCGAGTTTCAGTGGGAAGAAGCAGGCATTGATGGATTTTACAAGTCCAGAGTTAAGTGGGAGAACTCCTTCTCGTTGTCCACGAGCCACAACCCAATTGACTATCTGAGTTTCTCAAGGAATTTGTGAGAGGAATGTCTCTTTCTGGTAGGAACTAAAGATGGTTTTCCACCTTTCCAAATGAATTCAACAACGACAGGTGTCTGTGAAGGCTTGCTGGCACCGTTTTATCAGTTTTCAGTAAACAGTTCTAGCTCAATTCACAAGTCTTGCTATGACCTGTCAACACAAGTTGTTGATTCTGCCTCATTGTGCCCAGCCTAGGACACATGTAGATCTCAGGTGAAACAGTACAGCTCTAATAACAGGTTTTTTTCAGAGACACTGGGGAGATGAACTAGTACTGCCAGAGTTTATCCAGCATGGTACTTTCTTTCGTTTCTCTGCATCCTGATGATAGCACACAGAGAGAAAAACAGCTGGTATTTTAGTCAAACTTACAATTGTCCTTCAGATCTGGTATCATGCATCCATTTACTGGTTTATCTGCACTTGAGTCACCAAGCAGAATAAATTAGACCATACTAAGAAATGGGCAGATGAGAGCAAGTGAAATTGCGAGTGTCTATGTTTAGTTAAATTAATGGAACATATTAATATAAAAATGCATAAGTAATACTCAGAGTTATGTCAAAGAAAAAGTATTGGAAAGCAATTCCATTACAGATAGCTATCCGCACTGGATTCTGAATAAAACCATGTTCCCATTAGTTCCGGCAGTCTTGTTTGCTGTCTGGTGATTTTATACAGCAATTATCACCATGGTGTCTGAGTACTTGTAGCAATCACTGACATTTCAGAGTTGTTCTGTGCCATTGTTAATACACAGAAAAAATACATCACTTCACAGATTTTTCCTATTATATTTGAACATTTAGTTGACATGCTTTCCCCCCTATATTTTACCAGCTCTGAAATACGTCAAATTCCATTTTGGTGAACATCCAATTCAAATGATGTTGTTAAAATCCATCAAGTATTATGTTGCATATTTATTCCATTTTTCCTGTAACGCCTGCTCCATTCACCCAAAACCCTGTTGAGGGCAGACTAGTCCCGACTGCACAACTTGTTGTAAGTGAAGCACAGCCAGTTTTCTGTTTCACCCAAATCGTTCAAAACACACTGAAGAGAGTGGAGCTGGGGAAGAACAAGGCCCAAAAGTTAAGCTTTTTATAGGAAATTATTGAATTTTTTTAAGGTAGTGAGAGCATTCTGTAGTTGTCCCGCATGTGTTGTCTTACTGCTGAAGTATTTCATTTTAATCTGAGATGTTGGTTAATGCAAACTGCGTAAATACTGATGTGAAACAAAGTATTTCTTTCTTAAAAAATCCCTAACAGCAAAGAAAGATGAAACCGTTTTAAAACAATTGTTTAAATAACCTTCAGAGAGAATTTTTTCAGGATTTACAGGTCACACAGAAAGACAAACACACTCTATATCAGCATAAATATTTATTTTATTCTAAAGATCCTGCACAACTTTTTTTTTTGTCTTTTCTATGTAATTTATACCTGATCTCATATTTACCATATCTTATCTTGATGCATATAATGGAACATTGTCATAAAATACAGTCTTAAAACTGTACAGCTGTGCTTCCTTCAGGGGCTTCTCACTTTAAAATGCTTCAAAAACCAGTAAAATACATAAGCAAAGTAGGCTTGTAGCTTGTTTCTTCCATTTTCATACTGGAAGCTCTGAGTCGTTACTACAACTTCAATTTTTTGGGGAAGATCCAAGAATAGCCGCTGCAAATGTTAACCAACACCCTTTTTTATCTTTCCAGCTTATTAAGCCTTTAGATGTTGCAAACAAAAACACTCAATGAAACCTTTAGCTATTGATATTTCAAATATTAAGCAATGATAATATAAGTACCAGTCAATATTATAAGCCAGCTGACGATTAGCAATTAAAAGCGTTAGTAGAAAAAGCTTATGCTCCAATAATTTAGTTTTTATGCAATAGAGAAAAGCTTACAGATCACTTATCTTGGCAATGTCTCCAAAACCAAATAATATACTTTGCTGTGGGAAGAAAATGAGGTGAATACTATAGAAAAAGCTTTCAAAGTTTAAATTTTCCTTCCCTTGTTTCAAGCAGTCAAAAGTTCACCTAAGCCTCGTATGAACTCCCCTCACTTTTATGTGTGTAGACTTGGCAGCAAATCTCATGAGAATGGCAACTCCTGCAAAAAAATCTAGTGCTTGCCATCAACTTGAATATCTTTTCCTCTTGATATTGTGGCACTTTGTTTTCTCATCCTGTCTGGAATAAACAAATGCAGAGACTAACTCAGATAAAATAGAATAGCATCACAACATTTTTTGAATGCTGTCAGACTTGTGGTTGGTGATGGTGCTTATCTGAACCACGCTGCCCGTCCCTCAGATGAAAGTGGTCTTGGAAATAGCAGTAAATTCTGTAAAAGAGCACAGGTAGAGTGAACAAGGGGAGAATGGAAGATGCAAGCAGTGATTTCATGAGAAGGAGCTGAATGGAAATACAAGAGATAGGACAAAGAATGGAGAACAACTCCTCAGCTCTTCTGCTCTTCAGTCCCTGTTTTCCTCATGTACACTCACCATCATTATTTCCCTCATCTCTCTGAGAAACAGAAGAAATAAGAGAGTGATGAAAGTCCAAACAGAAATGCAAATTCTGTGAACAAAAATATGGAAAGATTATTAGGAGCAAGCCGAAAACAAATCACAGAGAATAAAAAATCAGAGCTCTACAGTGAGGGTATATGTTTAAAGCTGGAGGAACAGTAACCATAATTCTGGGCTTTTGGAGTCATTCCTTACTTTTATTTTAAAAACTGAAAATAGCCTGTGTAATATATCTTATGTACACAGGTATTGTGTAAATGGAGGTCAAGTAGTGGTAAACATCATGATCTCTAACAATCGTTGTGGATCTAGTTCGTATGGAGGTTTATGCATGTATTCAAAGTACACTAGCCATCCTGCAGGCTAGAAAGGTGACTTTTTGTATTCATGTGCTGCTCACATATTCTGCACATGGTTGAAATGAAATTAAAGAGAATTTAGGGACTGAAAGCTACTTAGATCAAAATTAGAAGAGGAACCGATCACTTATATTTAGCTTTGCTCTCCAATTTTTAATATTCCTGGAAGTGTTTTACTCTCCTCTCAGCTTAGCAACTCTCAGATCTCTTTTAAAACATCGTACAAATATGGAGCTACTGAGTAGGCCCTTCTCTCCTGCAAAATAAAAATCTGCGCCTGGAAAATAATGGTAATGTGGAACAGTGTGTCCTTATTAAACAATTAATTAGAAATTAAATTGTCAGTATATACCACATAGAGAAACACTTTTTACACTTCCCAGTTTTATGCAGGACGTATTTTGATTTTAACAGCAACAGTTGCAAATTACAGCCCAGTATGGAAGGATTTAAGAAAAAGACATTTTGTCAGTGAAACTGAAATACATTTTCAAAGGAAGGTGAACTTTGGTTGAAATAGTGACCATTTTTCCTGAAAGACACAGCTTGGGGGTGGGGGTACACAGAGGACTGGACTCCTAATGAGGCTCCTAAAAAGCTTTATTGCACATTTTGGTCTCAAATGCTCCTGTTCCTTCCCCCTGCGGCAGCGTGAAAGGAAGGGTAGAACTTAGCCCTAAGATTTTTGCAAAATATCCAGTGTCAGTGGTCTGCGAGCTACGCTGTGCTGCATTGCAGTGTCTCTGCAGCTATTCCCTCCCAACAGTCCCTGGAAAACTGTTAAACCGCACCGAAGTTTCATGGGCTTTAAATCTTTCAAGCGAGCCAATTAACGTGCTTTCTCAACAGCTTGCATATAGGGAAAATATTCATTGATTGCAGTTTGATTAGACCAGCCGACAATGAAGAGGTCAAAAAGTTGTTACAGCGAGAGAATTTCTGCTTTATCACCTTTTGAATTGGCTGTTAGCTGCTTGCTCGGTGACACTGCGCTCTGCGCCTGCTGAGCGGCGAGTAGCTGGGTTTTAGTTAGAGAAAGAGAATCAGACGGAGAGATGCTGTGACAGGCGGTGTCTTTCTTGGCGGTGTCTTTCTTTGCAGACAGTAGCTAAGGAAGTTGGTGGAGAGCTGCACTTACAGTTATAAGCATCTTGTGGCAGCTGTGGTACTAAATTCACTTTCTAGTTCTTTTGTTCCTGAATCCAGGAGGCTCACGTATTGCGTTGTAACAGACCCAACTTTTCATAAGCCGCATCGACTTTTACGAAAGCATACTCCTTGCCTTACACATTCGTCTGACCTACTGATGGATGAGATCTGCTTTTTCTAAAATACCAGATTAAAAAAAAAGGGATTCTAGAATGCTTTAGGTTGGAAGTGACCTTAAAGATCATGGGCAAGGACATGGAATCATGGCATCACGGAATCGCGGAATTTTCAGAGGTGGAAAGGACCTCTAGAGATCATCTAGTCCAACTCCCCTGCTGACACAGGAATGCCTAGAGCACATTACTCAGGACCACATCCAGGCGGGTCTTGAAAATCTCCAGAGAAGGGGACTCCACAACCTCCCTGGGCAGCCTGTTCCAGGGCTCTGTCACCCGAACCGTAAAGAAGTTTTTTTACACCCCCAAGTAGACCAGATTGCTCAAAGCCTCATCCAGCCTGGCCTTGAACACATCCAGATATGGGGCCTCCACAGCTTCGCTGGGCAACCTATTCCAGTCCCTCACCACCCACATAGTGGAAATTTCTTTCTGAGATCTAATCTAAATCTCCCCTCTTCCAGTTTGAAGCCATTACCCCTCGTCCTATCACTACATGCCCTTGTAAAAAGTCCCTCTCCAGCTTTCTTGTAGGCCCCTTTCAGATACTGGAAGGCTGCTATAAGGTCTCCCTGGAGCTTTGTCTTCTCCAGGCTGAACAACCCCAACTCTTAGAAGAGTCTGTTTGTCTTCATAGCAGAGGTGCTCTAATCCTCTGATGGCCCTCCTCTGGACCCACTCCAACAGGTCTATGTGCTTCTTATGCTGGGAGCTCCAGAGCTGGGCACAGTACTCCAGGTGGGGTCTCAGGAGAGCAGAGTAGGGGGGCAGAATCACCTCCCTCGACCTGCTGGCCATGCTGCTTTTGATGCAGCCCAGGATACAGTTGGCCTTCTGGTCTGTAAGTGCACATTGCTGGCTCATGTTGAGCTTCTCATCTACCGACACTCCCAAGCCACTCTCCACAGGGCTGCTCTCAATCCCTTCATCCCCCAGCCTGTATTGATACCCGGGATTGCTCCAACCCACGTGCAGGACCTTGCACTTGGCCTTTTTGAACTTCATGAGGTTGGCACGAGCCCACCTCTCAAGCCTGTCCAGGTCCCTCTGATGGCTTTAAAGGTCTCTCCCTGAGCAGTCACGGATACTTTTTAGCTCTTTCCCCCATTTCATTCCCTGTTCCTGCCTCAAAATACAAACACTTGTCTCCTGTTTTGGTACAACAGTCACATATATTCGCAATTCAGATATTTAACCTTTCCAGATGCTGCGGGAATAAGGTAGATTCAAAATATATGAGAAGAATAAATAATTGTATTTATTCGTCTTTGTCTAGGTCACTTCTATACTTTGAAATGTGAATACTCATGTTAAAGGCCCCTTTTCCCAGCTGTTGAAAATCAATGTAGCTTAATTACTTGGATAAAGTTGCATTACAGCAGTTGGCTTTCATCTGGAAGCCACTGTATCCAATTGCCAAAGAATGCAGGATGGTAAGGTTCTATTTCATGCATGTGCATTAAAGAATATAACATAATCTTGGAGTGGCCAAGCTGGATCTGACGAAAGGCCCATTTGCCAAAGATCCTGTTTCCAACAGTGGCCAATGGCTTCGGGAGAGAACAAAGAACGGGGCAAGCACAATATCATCCTTGCACTGAATACTGTCCTACTGACCGGAGGGTGTTGGAAAATCCTCTCCTTGTCCTCGGTTGGAAAATATCACCACTGTGAAGATTAATAAAAGTGAAAAACAGTTTAGAGGTATGTTTCATAGATTGTCCTGCTAAAGTTCAGTGAGTGAATTTCATTGAGAAATTCAGTGCATTCTTTTAAGTTAGGACAGTTTACAAGGAAGGAATAACACAAATGAGAAAGCTGGGTATTATGGTAGTAGACACAATTTTTTTTTTTCTTGTTTTAGAGCCTTTTTTTTTACCTAACAGCATCAGAGAAGATGCTAATCACACTCCAGAGTTTTTATTTAAGATCCTAATTTATTGATAGTAGCTGATAATGCACCAAAGTTCTCCTATGTAGGAGGCAAGGACTGCAGTCTCGTTCAGGTAGCAACATCAAAGGCAGGTTTTTCTTTTTTCCCTTTTTTTACCCCTCTTTTTACAGTGGTATTTCCAAATCTACTGTTTCCTTATTTACTGATACATGTTTTTTTACCAAGTGACAGAACAGTAGTCTGTTTTCTCAAGCTGATTAAACGTCAGGCCTGTGCCTCCCTTGCTTGTCCATGAAGAGCCCACTGAAGAGAAGTTAGCCAGATCGCAGATGATGCTGTCAAAACTAGTTCTTCTTCTAATAATTTTAACACGTTCTGCTTCAACAGAAGTGAAGTTCACTAAGTAACAAATTGCTTCTTTGTTGCAGAGATTTCTCTATAAATTAAGATGTTTACTGGTATTACGTGGCTGCAATACGCAACTTCATAAAATGTACCAAATCATACCAAGTGATATTTGTGTGCTCAAAACTAAAACTCTGGCCCTTAAACTCAGTGGTTAATGTGCATGGTCAGATGTTGTGATTGGTATTTGCTGGTTTTCTTTCTTTTGATCTAGTAAATATGACTCTGGTACCCTTAGGACAAATGCAGCAGTTGCCAAGATAGTACCCCACTTGTCTGGCCACGTAAGATCCTTACCTTTTAGATAAGATCCTTATCCTTAGAGGCTTTTGTGCCTCTAGTTGCTGCATACTATTCAGAATATACTGCTTTTATTTTTACATTGTTGGAGCACAGTCTTCAACGTTATAAATTCATTGCAAGCTTCACACTATCGTTACCTCAAGTGAAAAAAAAAAAACCCAAACCATGTTTAAAATGGCAAGGACAGTTTAAAAATCTCCTGATCCACTTTCAAATTATTTTCTCTTATCACAGCATTTCCTTTCTGTTTGCCTGAGCTGTGCTCACCATGACTTCCACTCTACTGCAGATTAACTCTAGTCCCTAAGTGACTCTACTGGTGTACATGGGCATCCCCCCAGCACAGCCAGATATTTCTGAGGCTCTTCAGATGCCACAGCTGAAGAAGCACCAGGGATTACAAATGTTATTTTAAAGACAAGTCTTTGTAGGATGCTCTTAAGACACAAAAGGTTGTATTTTAATTCCTCTGTTAAATTTAAAGAGGACATTCCCAATAGAGTTACACAGTGTAACTCATCCAACATCGAGTATTTTATAAAAAGCAAAATTCTATATTTTTTTCTTTGTCTAAAATAGCCGGCACTCACTATGCATGAAACAAGTCATGGCTTTGATATATTTTCTTAATGTTGTTGTGCAGATTCATTTGTGTTTAATGTAGTCATCCCAGTCTGCTAGACTGTATTTGCTTACTCCTGAACTTTCTCAATTCCCATTTTCATAAATGTTTCAGTTTAAGTATTTATTTTGCAATTCAGTCATATTTAGCTTTTGTTTCGATCAACAGGCTTTAAATTTCCTTAAATAGTATATTCTTGCATAAAATTGTCAAAGTCAACTGTAGGAAATTGTGCAGGGAAAACATGATTCCCTTTTGAAACCTGTCTTTTCTTGTTTTCGTTTTAAATGTGATAACATGAAGTTATGTTGGGTTTTTTTCTGTAATTCTTTCTTTGAGCTTCAGTTACAGTGAAGGTCTTGGTTTTTTTTTTGTTGTTCATATACAGCCTTCTCTGCCTAATTGCATTTATATATACACAGAAAAAAGTGTATCTGTTAAATCCTCATGCTGGAGATTATTAATTGCTTTTCTTTGGCAATTTATTAATTAAAGTTTAGTAATTTCCTCTTTTACTGTTTTGTTAAGGTAACCATTAATAAGTCTCATATGGAATGCAAATAAAGAGTTGATTTTCTTTTTGCAACAGCTGTTATGTTCACAGCTGCTAATTTCACAGTTAAGTATGGGCTAGAAATTCTTCCCGGTTTTCTTCCCTGTTTTAGAGTGTCACTAAACTGAAATCCATTTCAGCTGTGGTTTTGCCCTTACATGACAGCTTTTTGAGAAAACAAGACCTTCTAGCAAAGGAAAAGAGATGTATGGATTGGTGTACTGGCCTTTTAGTAGTTTCTTGGCAGTAATAGAAATAACAATTTTGCAACTACAGTAATATTATGGGAACAGTTTCTTTTTTTAATTAATACCCTGTATTTATATCTCTGGCAGTAGAGGACCATTCACAACCGTGTGTTTGAGTCTCACCACAGTGGAAGGAATGGGGAGTTGCAGTTGGGGGTGTGCTGCTGAGATAGAAGAGGGGAGCCCAAGGATAATTTGTTTTAGAAGCAGGTTGAGGGAAAATGTTGAAATTGTTTCTGAACCCATTTCAGAGTTTCTTTCTTCTCTCACTCTCTTTCTTTTTTTCAACTTCTAATTGTGCTTTTCATCAAACATAAGAAAAAACTTCTTTATGGTGAGGGTGACAGAGCCCTGGAACAGGCTGCCCAGGGAGGTTGTGGAGTCCCCTTCTCCGGAGATTTTCAAGACCCGCCTGGATGCAGTCCTGAGTAATGTGCTCTAGGCATTCCTGTGTCAGCAGGGGAGTTGGACTACATGATCTCTAGAGGTCCCTTCCAACTCTGAAAATTCCGCAATTCCGTGATTCTGTGATCTGGAAAAAAATGCATTCCATGCTAGAGACGTGTTATGCTTATTTTCTGGTTTACGTTTTAAGCAACAAATTCTACCAACATTCTGCTATGTTAAGTCTTTCACAGTGATATCATTTCGTACATCATATGACTTCAGTAGCTCATCTTTATTTCCACCTATTCACTTTGAAATGTGGTCTCTTTTCTTTCTTACTGATTTTTGCACTTTGCAAAGATTTAGTTTGCTTCTTTGTGGTGTTGTCTTTTAGTTAGCTTCAGCGTGGGATTTTTTTCCTTCTTTACTTACAGTTAGTGTAAGTCTGTGCTATTTAATTCCTGCTGCTTTTCCTAGTCTTCGTGCTAACTTATACAACTTCAGGTTTAGAGGCTATTATGGTAGCTTGAAACCCGTCCTGGGTGATTGGGCTATTAAAGACACTGAAGAGACTTCAAATTTTTTTTTTTTTTTTTTACCCAATTTACCATGTTTGATTTTAATAGAGTTCAGCAGCTCAGTAGAAACCTGGCCTGCAGGTGAGTTACTTCATGTGGAGACATAACTGAAAATACAAAAAAAAAAATCCATAAACTGGATGAGATTTCACAATGTAGTCAATATTACTGATCCTCATATGCTTAAACTAATAATGATTTGCAGGCTTCGGTACAATCCCTCTGTGTTCACCTTGTGTCCCCAGAGAATATGGACACTAAGAAGTTAAGCTTTCTCTGCAGTAATCTATGTAAAAATGCTGAGCAAGTGAAATATTTGTGGTTTGAAATTAAAAGTATGTTCTCCTGGGGTTTCTAGAGAACTGCTTCTGAATCTATTAAAAAGCAAAAGAAGAAAGATATCTGGCTTTCAAATCTATCCTGCAAGTTCAGGGTGCGTTTGCTCCAGTGTTTCGTTAGAAAGGGACAAATTGTAGAGAGAATTTCTGCTGCCATTTTCTCTGCTTGCAAAACACCAGAAAAGGCAAAAGAAC
Organism: Burhinus bistriatus; assembly: GCA_013397275.1. Classification (NCBI taxonomy): domain Eukaryota; kingdom Metazoa; phylum Chordata; class Aves; order Charadriiformes; family Burhinidae; genus Burhinus; species Burhinus bistriatus. Next base: position 75,499 of record VYXH01003494.1, read on the forward strand.
AACTATAGAAGAGAATCGGGATCCATGATATGAAAGGATGAAGGTTTCCCAAAGGATCTAGGGATTATCTGACATAAAGTGACGGTAGCATTGCTAAATATCACAGAAGACGATGGCATATTGTGGATTTTCTTGGCCCAGTGCTGCGGCTGCTCTCAGCACAAAATTCACAGTGAGGTCAACACGAGTGTTGGAGAAAGTCTTTCATAGTTCTTATTTTTAAAGTTTATAGTTCTTGACACATACAGGGATTTTCTTTTAATTATATTACAGAGCTAGGCAAATACAAACTAAAAAGTAATTTTATTTTTTTTTTAATTAAATGGGGCCATTGCTAAGCTGATTGCCCAGGGTCTCTCAGTGGAGAAGTATAAGCCTCTCTGAGCTCGTTCAGCCTTTTTGGATGAGATGAGTCTCTTCTCACTAGCTATAGAGGGAACTTCGATGACTAACTTAGGCTGGATGGACAAAACTAAGATCAGATGAATTCACACCTTCTGGTGTCCCTGGGAAGTAGCTACTAGTAAAGTGGTCTGCAAACAGATGACATGGCTTTCCCCAGCTCACCAGGTCAACTGCTCATGAAACCAAAAATAAATTTTGAGCCCTATGCCTTTGATTCAGTCACTAGACAACACTTCTCTCAGGAGTAAGTCTTGAGGCAAGTTAGTACAATCATTATTTTGGCGGAAGGAGAAAAAAATGGGAAAAATTGCAGGCAACTTGAAGTTGTAATTCCAGTAGAAAAATAACAAAATTTAGATTTTCAAGGCAAGAGAGGAGGTTTAAAGAAAATTATTTACTAGTAACTTAAATTTTAGGTAAATTGATTGGTTGATTTGAATTTACTACCTATGAGTGAGAAAGATAGCAGAGTGTGAGAAATATAAAATAAAGCATGCACTATTTAAATAGAGAGGGATGAAGAGGTAAAGGGAAGATCTGCTCTCAGCTGTTCCGGAGCGCTGCACTTGCATGCACAGCTTTTTAAAAGTTTTTACTTATACTGGTAAATAGTCACCCTACTCTGTGTGACTTCCTAAGTCTAATCTCTGCTTGCTGAGAGTGGCAACATAAGGGATATTTAGTGAAAGTATAAATATTGATTTGGGGTGCACTTAATGCATAGGTGATCGTGTCATTATTAAGACAAACAGAAATGGCATTAAGTAGACTTCTATGCACGCTCACACACACACATACACCCATGCAACCATTGAAAACTGGAATTTGGGATCCACAGGGCCAGATTTTAAGAGCTGCATGGGACGCCTGCAATAGATTTCTTCGCAGCTGTCATATGCCACACATTCTTAGATTGTAAGTGTGTGTGAAGGATAAGTAAGAGGCCATAGAGTATCAGATCGCACACTAAGCTGTGCCTGAGATAAAAATATTTTTTCAGTAAGTCAATTCAATGCCTCTGAAAATCTTTACTACTGAGCTACTTCTACAATAAATTCCCTTTTTCCATGATCTCGAGCTACGTCATTCTTTCTTACACTACTTTCTTTTTCATGGCTGTTAACCTGGCAGTTGACAAGAGAAATAAGAATCAGATTTAGACTTCATTGTCAATCTCAATGCTTAACTGCAGACTCAGTGAAGATACTTAATTAACTCCAGAATCATTGAAAGAATGTCATATGTCATGTCAGCTTCAAAAAACCCCCTCTGCTTAATATTCATTTTGAGTAAGAAAACCTTTTACGTGATAGAGGAATGCCCTGAAGATGCATAGTATCTTTGATTTTAGCCTCTCTAAACTGTATGGGTTACCATATAATGGGTAGAGACTTAAGTGAAAGCTGAAGTAAATGGAATATTTTTTTTAAATTAAATATTAACCATCGTTCAGTGCGAAGAAGCCTTTAAAGATATAACATCATTTATCTATAGAGTAAAAATGTCTATATACTTAATCTGAGAATCCATCTTCCTTTAGAACCTCTAGTATCTATTGAACAGAAGTAATTTTTTCCCCTGTTTTCAGGGTTGAAGATGATTTCAAAGATATTGTAGTTAATATTTTCTAAGCCAGGTGCTCAAAGTTAAATGCTGAAATAGAAATACCCTGATCTGTTGCACTGCTGAATTATATGAATGATCACTTCTCTTAAAATTCAGTTTAATCATATTTCGTAGCTTAAACATGGATTGAGAAACCTAGCATTAGTCACCTGTTCTGGAAAGTTTGTTATTTGACATCTTGAAGTACTTTCGAGTGACTTTCTAATTCCCTTTGCAGTTTGCAAGGGAAACATGTGAGACTAACCCAAGTAGTAATTACTATTTTTAGCACTTAATTTATTTCATATTTGCTTTTAAATGGTTTACAAAGAATAGTTCAGAATTATGCAGAAAACTGAGATTTTACAAACTTTGAATGACATTTATAAATGTTGCATTTAATTGTTGCTTCAGTGCTGTTTGGTGCCGAAATACAGAGAGAAATGCGTACCAAACCTGTTAAGAGTCAGTCAGGTTACTTTAGCTTCTGTTTGATGCATATACCTCCTAGACAAGAATTTTTCTTTTTCTTGGAGAGACTCAGAGTAGGGGGTTTGGTTGCTGCTTTTTTCATTTGATGGTTTTTTTCCCCCCTGTAAATCTTGATCTTGTTTGTTTACAAAAGTTTGTTTACATTGCCCCCCCCNTTTCAGGACATCTTTACGTGGTGATAACCGACACAATACAGGGCAAGGCAGGGTCTTGCCTTGTGGATAGTGGGGTCCACCCCCAGCAAAACTTTATAAACTTTGCTAAAGTCTTTCTTTGTTGTTTTGTGTTAATAGTGACATGTGACAAGTTTCCATGTATGTGTATATAGGACTTCAATAGTGACACGTGACAAGTTTCCATGTATATGTCTATAGCACTTAAGCACATCCTCGTGCATTTGCAGTGCCGTGCCTGAGTCTTCCTCCCCTCTTGTGCGGAGCGTGGACAGCACACGTGGGAGCGTGCAGAGCGAATGACTGAGACTGATTGCCAAGAACTGGTTATTTTGTTTGTTTTTGCACCAGTCTGGGCACCAACACAAACAAAAATTATGTGAAAAGCAGCCCTCTGGGGATTTTGTTGGCTGTCTCCTGACTTGCAGAGACAGGCATGTGGCAATGGGGACTGAGCGTGAAAGGGGGACAGAGGAGAGAGCTGCAAGAACCTGATACTCGGGCTTTTCTGTGATTTCATTTGTGAAGTGAGTGCTGACAGTTTGTTACACAGCTGGGTCCTTCAGTGGTGGCTGTCAGGTTTTGTGTGTGCGCGTCCATACTTTTCAATACCGTTCTTTTAAACCTCCATTGTGTTACACGTGTATGTGTGTCTTTTTGTGCAAAATTTTGTGTGGAGATCCTCACCACCTAAACCATTCGAGCAGCTTCTGATATAAATTATCAAAGTTAGGTCTCAATAAGCGTGACCTGCCTACACAGCTTGGAGGGCAACACACAGATAATCTAGCTCCTGTCCCAGGAGTAATGGAGCTGCATTACTTTTTCCTCCAATTATATGCCCTGCATCTCTGCTAGATGCTCTGAAATGTGCATCTGTCTTAGAAATTCAGCCCCTTTATAAAGGAAGACAACTCAGTGTAAGGTAAGTATCTCCTTCATGATGGGTTGCCAGTAATCCTTCCCAGCTGTTTGTAAGCCTACCTCAGTATTTACTACCAGAAGAGACGTCACATTCTTATCATTCTTGCAGAATGCAGCAAAAATGTAAAATTATATAGTCTGTGGTCACAAAAATTCAAAAGCAAAGTGTAACAAACAGGTGATGGTGTTGGGAAAGAGAACACTGGAGTTCTGACAGTCAGTGGATACTGACTCTCTCCTTGACTTTGCATAACTTTCTTCTGATTACTTTCTTATCCAGCACAGCCACCCTTAAGGATCAGAAAAGTGTGTTATGGATTAGTTAATAATTATGTTTTCAAAGTACAGAGGGCAATATAAATGCTAATTCTTGTACAGAAACTGTGAGTTTCAATGTTAGGAGTCAACCTGCATTGGAATAAAGAATTCATAAATTAATGTCATTACTCACAAACTTTATACATTTAGCATTGTCATATAACAACCCAAATAGAGGAGAAGTATCCGCAGCATGATGAAAATAACTGCTGCAAAGGAAAATGCTGAGTCTGTTGAGCACAGCAACTGCCTTATTCTCTCTTGTTTGTGTGTTCCCCATAAAAATTTTATTTCAATTAGAAGAGATAAAACTGCATCAATTATGTCTGATAAGTGGCTCTATGAAATGAGTTTAAAGCACTGGGAAGGAAGCAAAGTGACTGCATCATGGGCTCTGGGCTAAAGGCACTGCAGTCCAACGTGGGGATTGGGGCAGGCCTGGCTGGAGCCTGGGCTTCCCCTCCAAGCTGTTTCCAAAGCAATTAGAAGTGCTGTCATCTGTTTTCTGTTCAAATCCTTTCATGATGGAAATTTATGGAGTTTTTACTAAATGGACTTTTTCACAAATTCGTCTGGTTTCTGTGGAAATTTTCATCCACGAAATGAAACACCTCACTTCAAAATCCTAAGAATTCAGAAAAAGTCCAAATTATTTCCATTTGAAAGTGCTTTTGTGGTATTTTATGATTTATACAGTCTGGGTACCTCATTTCCACACTTTCTGCTCCTTGGATTATAGTCACTTCTCCCAGAATATTCCCTAGACAGGAGCTCATAAGATGCCTCATTTCTTGGCCTTGAGAGTAGAGTAGAAGTATAGGAGTGCAACAGACCTGTTTTCCAAATAAGAGTATTTTCCATTGAGGGCCAAAAACGTACCCATTTTTGGAGGAGTAAAGGAGAGAAATTGGTTCTGGTAAACTTGCTCTTCTGAAAAAAGGGTACAGATTATTGCCATCATAAACCCAGCCGAGTTTATGCTTTTTAAGTTGCATTTCATCTCCTGACATGCTCCTGTTGGAGATCTTTCTGAGATGTTTCAAAATAAGTCCGTAGGTGTCTAAAGAGGCATGGGAGAATCTGAGGGTGCGGAGAAGGTAAACAATATTACAAGTGTTAGGCTTGACTATAAGGTAAAAAAAAAAAGTGTCATTTACAGATAAAATAAAAACCTGATATATTTATTTATATGTATATATACTGCCTACCATGTAAACAAGAGGAAATAAAAGTAGTGGCTTTGTTGATGTTACTAAGTTCTTCTCAGAGTGAAAACTNTAAAGATGCCAAGGCACCCAATAGGAAAGGTTAGGCACAGGGAAGCTTTAGGCTGTCTAAATCTGGGTCCAATAGCACTAACGGAAGGGTTGATACTTCTGTGTGAATAAAGTTCCAGACTTGATATTGTGCTGACTGTTAAGATGGGCCTTATGGTAAGAAACTGAAAAGTCAATATTTACCACTGGTGTAATTGCTCTGGCTCTTACAATAGAGTTTTAACTTTTGTGAAGAAATTAAAGAGTATTGCATTGTCACTTAGGGAGATTCCCTGTGACAGCCTACCAGGAATCTCTGGTCTTCTACTAAGGAGAGAGATTGTGCCTTTGAAATCTCTCAATATATTTCTGGCTTAGCCAGGAGTGACTGACAAATAGTACAACATGTTTCTCAGCTGCTCTTACCACATCCACGGGAGGGCATACAGTCTCCTTTAGCATTTCTAGATCTGGAAAACGAGGAGGTGAGCTGAGCAGTTGATACTGAGACCTCAACAGCAGCCATTGAACCACAAGTGGTTCATAAAGTTGTCCTAGTACCGTTTTTTTTAAACATTAATTCTAATGCAAGTGAAAACAATGACTGCTGATTGCTGTTTATATTTATGCTGCATTCTGTCCTATGTCTCTTTACATTGTTTCTAAGTTTGAAAACTCAATCACATTTAAATTGCTTGCATCAGTATAGTAAATAAAATGGCAATTACTGAGAAATCTGCTTCCTAACACAATAAGTGATTTATGGCTGCAGTAGGCAATGAACTGAAATTCTGTCTGTGAAATTAAAAATATAATGGCTGGAAAACAAAATATGTGCTCAAAGGAAGCTATAAAGTTTCCAAATAATTAATGGCTAGCACCAAGAAGTTGGTGGATAGTGTTAAAAAATAAAAAGGTAAGTAAATTTATTCAGAAAGAAAATAGGATTTAGGTTGTTTAATAGTCTAGATTTCAAACTCGGCATAGGAAAGAATGCAGTGTTCAATTTTCTGTTCCTATTTCCAGGGAAAATAATAGCCTAACCACTTGTAAAGATAGCCCTAGCTAAACACTAACACAAACAACAAATTTGACTCTGGGCCATGTAAACGAGGTGGGGTTAAAGCATGGAAAGAGCAGGCAGCAGGCTAGGGCTGCAGAAGGAAAGGGTTGCAAAATATCCCCTCTGCCTGTGCCAGAGCCCTGGAAAGCCACGCAGGCAGCTGCCTCCAGCTTTGCAGGAGGGATCAGAGTGTTCCTCGCCTCGTTGGTAGGAGGGGCGAGCCTGGCTCTCTGAGGCTTTCCCTTTCTTCTCCATCCCAGCTCTGCCCCTTCTCTCTGTCCCCCTCCTTTTCATTGCAGAAGTGGCCCAGCCTTTCATTCCTAGGGCAGAAAAGATCACTTTTTCCTGTACTTCAAAGGAGTCTTGAACTGGCTTTGTGTAGAAGACACTCGTCCCCAATCTTGCAATGTGGTTATCAGAAAGAAGAGTTCTGTGAGGGGTTTTTTCCAAGGCCGAAGAGGTGCTTTCTCATATTTTCCTTGTTTCCCCACAGATTTTCACTCTCAGTTCATGGTCTGTTGTGGCAATGCCAGCAGAAGAGGGCTTCTTGACCTCGTGGTTAAAGCATAAGATTGACAACCAGGCATCGTGGGTTCTTCTTAACTCTACCACTTACATTTGCATTGCTTATCAAGGTTTTTGGCTTTTTTTTTTTATTTTTTTTATTTTTGCCTTTTTCCTCTAGGTTCTTCTGCTGTTATGATATTGCAGACCACTTTGGTCGTTTATATGGTGTTGTTTGTAAAATGAGGTGTGACATAGCAAGGAGTAATGGAGCATGATAATAAGAATGTTGTGAAATTTCCTGAGAGCCCTGTTCAGCACTTCNAAAAGTAGTGGCTTTGTTGATGTTACTAAGTTCTTCTCAGAGTGAAAACTGCTGGTGGTGACTTTCTGCCCTGAAAGTCGTATAACATTCACTGCACGGGGATGTTATGCCAGGAGCCCAGACTCAGATGGCTTAAAGCCAACGTGCCTGCCAATGTGCCTACCAATATACCAAGTATTATTATTATTATTATTATTATTATTATTATTATTATGTTTAATATTATCTCTTTAAAGATGCCAAGGCACCCAATAGGAAAGGTTAGGCACAGGGAAGCTTTAGGCTGTCTAAATCTGGGTCCAATAGCACTAACGGAAGGGTTGATACTTCTGTGTGAATAAAGTTCCAGACTTGATATTGTGCTGACTGTTAAGATGGGCCTTATGGTAAGAAACTGAAAAGTCAATATTTACCACTGGTGTAATTGCTCTGGCTCTTACAATAGAGTTTTAACTTTTGTGAAGAAATTAAAGAGTATTGCATTGTCACTTAGGGAGATTCCCTGTGACAGCCTACCAGGAATCTCTGGTCTTCTACTAAGGAGAGAGATTGTGCCTTTGAAATCTCTCAATATATTTCTGGCTTAGCCAGGAGTGACTGACAAATAGTACAACATGTTTCTCAGCTGCTCTTACCACATCCACGGGAGGGCATACAGTCTCCTTTAGCATTTCTAGATCTGGAAAACGAGGAGGTGAGCTGAGCAGTTGATACTGAGACCTCAACAGCAGCCATTGAACCACAAGTGGTTCATAAAGTTGTCCTAGTACCGTTTTTTTTAAACATTAATTCTAATGCAAGTGAAAACAATGACTGCTGATTGCTGTTTATATTTATGCTGCATTCTGTCCTATGTCTCTTTACATTGTTTCTAAGTTTGAAAACTCAATCACATTTAAATTGCTTGCATCAGTATAGTAAATAAAATGGCAATTACTGAGAAATCTGCTTCCTAACACAATAAGTGATTTATGGCTGCAGTAGGCAATGAACTGAAATTCTGTCTGTGAAATTAAAAATATAATGGCTGGAAAACAAAATATGTGCTCAAAGGAAGCTATAAAGTTTCCAAATAATTAATGGCTAGCACCAAGAAGTTGGTGGATAGTGTTAAAAAATAAAAAGGTAAGTAAATTTATTCAGAAAGAAAATAGGATTTAGGTTGTTTAATAGTCTAGATTTCAAACTCGGCATAGGAAAGAATGCAGTGTTCAATTTTCTGTTCCTATTTCCAGGGAAAATAATAGCCTAACCACTTGTAAAGATAGCCCTAGCTAAACACTAACACAAACAACAAATTTGACTCTGGGCCATGTAAACGAGGTGGGGTTAAAGCATGGAAAGAGCAGGCAGCAGGCTAGGGCTGCAGAAGGAAAGGGTTGCAAAATATCCCCTCTGCCTGTGCCAGAGCCCTGGAAAGCCACGCAGGCAGCTGCCTCCAGCTTTGCAGGAGGGATCAGAGTGTTCCTCGCCTCGTTGGTAGGAGGGGCGAGCCTGGCTCTCTGAGGCTTTCCCTTTCTTCTCCATCCCAGCTCTGCCCCTTCTCTCTGTCCCCCTCCTTTTCATTGCAGAAGTGGCCCAGCCTTTCATTCCTAGGGCAGAAAAGATCACTTTTTCCTGTACTTCAAAGGAGTCTTGAACTGGCTTTGTGTAGAAGACACTCGTCCCCAATCTTGCAATGTGGTTATCAGAAAGAAGAGTTCTGTGAGGGGTTTTTTCCAAGGCCGAAGAGGTGCTTTCTCATATTTTCCTTGTTTCCCCACAGATTTTCACTCTCAGTTCATGGTCTGTTGTGGCAATGCCAGCAGAAGAGGGCTTCTTGACCTCGTGGTTAAAGCATAAGATTGACAACCAGGCATCGTGGGTTCTTCTTAACTCTACCACTTACATTTGCATTGCTTATCAAGGTTTTTGGCTTTTTTTTTTTATTTTTTTTATTTTTGCCTTTTTCCTCTAGGTTCTTCTGCTGTTATGATATTGCAGACCACTTTGGTCGTTTATATGGTGTTGTTTGTAAAATGAGGTGTGACATAGCAAGGAGTAATGGAGCATGATAATAAGAATGTTGTGAAATTTCCTGAGAGCCCTGTTCAGCACTTCCCATTCACCAAAGCATCCCTGCTGGGTTCACTGGGTCTTGAAGCCAGGGGGAGTTTTAGTGAGTAATGTGCAAAAACAGGCTCTTTGACTATGGCTTAATCCTGAGATACATTTTGTGACTTCAGTGGAAGCTGTGCATGTCCAACAATTGTCATATCAGCCCATTTTCATTTGTAAAGTACTTTGAGATCTGCTGGAGAGCCAGGCTATTATTCAAGCTTTAGTATGCACTACCATGAGTGAGCTGATTTTGTGTTTGGGCGTAAGTAATGGTTGTGAGCATCATGGTTAGCTATGTATTTTTGGGACAGGAATCCCACATTAAGTATAAGAATAATTTATTATTTTAAGGGTTTTAATTATGTTCATGTATTCAGTTAATTGTGTGCAATTTTCAAAGATCCCTCTGTGACTTCAGGAAGATACAGGACCCCTAAGTCTTTTTAGTTGCTGTGGCTTGGGGTCCTAAGTCCCTTAGCTGACACGATAGTATAGTCCATGTGTAGTCCAGGCAAAAATGAACAAAGCCTGGAAACACAACTAATGGTTCTATAGTGAGTTGAGTTTTAATGTCAGAAGCTGGGCTTTCACTTCATTTGTATATCAAAACTGCAATGTATTATTCAAAGTGACATAACTTACTTTATAAACATTTTTTGAGAATTCATAAGTAAACATACTTATAAAACAGGTTTATTAATAAGTCTCTTAAATTATTCAATACTTGAAGTCAGATTTTTTGAGTGCCTTCTTCAATAGAGGTTGCCATATAATGTTTTCCTTCAAAGAATTCCATGAAGAATTTTCTTCTTTAGAAAATGGAAGCAATGTTTTCAATAGGTCTGATGCCAAAGGCATGCTGCCCCTTTTTTCATAGCGGCCATCATATTTCACTGTTCTGAGGCAGCTGTTTTCACATTTCCAATCCTTAAACTCCCTTGGTTTTCTTTTCACTATAAACAGATCTGTAAACTTCCTAGGTTTGTAAATCTTGCTTGGGGCTAAATATATATCCCTGTAATGTATTTTACCTTAAATTATTGATATGTATGTTCAATTGTAACTCTATCTTAATGCAGTTTTTGTCTGGGAATTATTATATAATGCTATTCAAGAAGTCCTCAATTGCGTTTTGTGTAAGAAATTTAGATATTAAATAGTGAGATAAATTTCTAGAGTATTCTTTGTATTCTTACTGACTGGGGAGATTTTCTTCTTCATGGCTGTGATAAAGGTTGCTGGGGCTTGTGTAGCACTCATTTCTGGGGCAGTATTTTAATGAATTTAACATGTAGTACTTGTACTGCTACCGTCCCTAGAAGGCCCACTTAAAGACAGCGGTAAGGCATTGTAAAAACAGAGCATAAACAGGCTGTGCGCCTCTGACAGCTGACAAAAACCACTAAATAGGTAAAGACAGCCAAGGATCCAAAGGAAGCAGTGAGGTACAATTGGCCAACGTGGCAGGGTGGGAGCCCAGCTACATCAGGTTTTCCTGCAAGTAGCATAGTTAAAGGATAAAGATTTGAAGAACAGCGAAAATAGTGTACGGCTATTCCCAAATTGTTCCTTATAAGCATTGGAGGATCCCTGAAAGAAATTATGAGGGACCTGTCTGACAGGTCAGTATCAGACACCCAACGTCATGGGCCAGGCAGTAGGGAGGTTCTCCAGATACTGCATGAAGTATCCAGAGGACTGTCTAGACCCCTAATAGGAGTTATTAGTATTGGGGTAGAGGTCTGGTGCTCCAGGGAGAAGGGTGCAGAGGGGAGCTCGGGCTGACCACCTGCACACTGGTGCTGTTCTTGTGCAGTGGTCCAGAGGGATGCGATTGCTTTTGTCAAGGCCGTAGGGCGGCAGAGGATTTCAAGGCCGCAGGAATGTCATACAGTGACAAATGTGACAAAACGTGACATGGTGAAAGCGTGGATGAAAAATATCACCAAGTAAACTTCTCTGAGTCAATGACAGTCTTTCACAGTGCCCATGGGCGCACGAGAAGGGTTACGTGACTAAATGTGAGACCTGTGGGCACACATGCATGTAGCTCCTTCCCAGTTCTGATCCTCTGTATCTCCCTCTGCTTTTTCCTGGCTTTTTCCTATAAACTCTTCAATGCAATTTCTTTTTATGCTATGAAGACATTGGATCTTTCAAATCAAAATTGTAAAGGTTTTCATTGCAGCATATAAACGTTTTACAGTCATGGCTCATATTTGAATTTCATAATAACAGTGAAGAGAACAAATTTAAAATGAGTCAACAAATGTGAACATGAGTTACGTTAACCTGACTTAACCCCGTTCCAGTGTCACCGCTGGCATTAACTCCAATCCTACATCTCATCACTGTAGAGAGCTGATGTACAGATCACTTCTGCAAGCTGCAATTTGGAGATATACCGTGAGACTGCAAGGATCTCTTGATGGTGCTGTTGTGATTGATGGCTTGTCATGCTTTTGGTCACAGGAAGTTCTTTAAAATATGGATATAAAATTGCAATAAATAAATAAACAAACAGTATTAATACATAATATGCAATTATTGTTTAGGCTTTTAATAAGTGACATTAAATCTAGCTTTTCCTATTAAATAATCTAAAATTATTTATAACATGTTAAATGCATTCTCACTTATTTCTCTCCTGACTGTGAATTTTTAATGCACAATAATCAATATAAAGTTCAAAACTGGTATTTTCACTTATCATATTAAGCCTACAGAATTAACAATCAACAGGAGCCAGATAAGAAAATACAAAACTATGACTTCCCATATCTTAAATTATTTATACAAAAGTTATGTAGAAAATTGCTTTATCTATTATTTGTACTATATTTCAATTAATTTGTCCAAATAATTAAAATACAGCTTCTAACAATAGGTTGGTAATGAAAAGCAAATGAAAAAATATGATGTGTTCATGAATACAAGAACAAGAACAAGAAAACTACAGAGATAAAAATTATTTCATATAAGATTTGTTTGAAAATAATGAAGTGAATGATTTTATTCTAAATCCTTCAGTTTCACCAGCAGGCTCGTTTTCCTTGAGGATCTTCTTGGTTTTACTATTCCAAAGCACAAAGATTTTCAGCTTGAGCATGTTTCAGATTATAATCTTTTACATTTTTCCCTTCAAATTTTAGTCTGACTAGCCAAGACATCTAACTGAGATGAAACTCAGAAGAGATGGACAGAAATTTTCAGTGACTCCAGAGAAATTGATTTAGAAGCTTAGCAAAAGGAAAACCTTTTCTACAGGTTGTTTTGACAACTGAAAAATGCTGCTAAAAAGATATAATTCAATCTGACATGCTGGGAGATTGTGTAACTTCATCCATAATGATGGGCATACGTGTCAACCAAAGTATGGATTTTTCTTAATATTACTTAGATTTCTGAGTAAGTTTTTCTGAACCAGTCAGACTTCGTTATTGTGATTTAATTACTTTATCGCATTGGTTAGTGCAAGAAGGCTACCCCACTGTATGTCCCATCTCGCTTTATGCTGCAGGAATATGCTAAGCAGGAAGAATAAACAGAAGGAGGTGGTGTCATTTTGTCTTCTGCTCAAGTGTGACCAGTATATCACAGCCCATCTAGGAGCACTGTGATGATGGTCAGCCTTTGCAAAGCCATCTGTAGCTTGTGTCTCTGAACGGCCTCATGAATCTGACAGATATCACATTAAGCTTTAGAGAGGAACTTAGAGGAATTTTTTAGCTAACTGTAAAAATACAGTTTTTCTCTCTTTGTTGCAAGGAATTTCTAAAGCAGTGAATGGAATCTGCAGTCATGGTCTTCTTTTGTTTTGCAGAACTTCCAATAACTCTCTGTGTGTATACACATGACTACATGACTACACAATATGTGTGTGCCTGTGTGAATTTTTAAACCAACAGACATTAACAAAGAAAAGCAAGTTGTTTTGAAATCAGCATTAATTACGACAAAGTAGAGACAGAGCAAGACAACATGTATGTCATTTTGTCAATTAATATAATTAACATTAAATGAGGATCTTTCTTACTGTTTTTAGCACTCCAGAAAGGAGTATTTTTTGAGTCTAATTAATCTACCTCCTAGGGAAGACAGTATAAATGGAGTGGTTTTGTTAACTGCAAATCTGCGCTTAATTATGTCAACGGCTGCTTCTAGACCCCTACCCAGAACTACATTTCTTAAGCAAAGCTTTGTCCCATCAATGGCCAGAACAATTTCCTAGACAGGATCAGCCATGAGCTTAAGTCCTTAATTTAAGTCCTCAGGCTGCAAGGCCATATGCTAACAGGCTCCCAGGTCCTTGCAAGATCAAGCTCTACATGACCGTGGGTAGGAGCTCCAACACTTGATTGCCATAACACCTTGATTGTGTCAATGTAGTTTTGACAAGCAAAGCACTTTCTTGGCATGTTTCAGTAAAACACAATTGTAAATTTGAGAGTGAAGTCTGTAATAAAAAGTCAGGTCCTTATATACCTTAAGCAATAAAAGCACATTTTCTCTCTGGCAGTTTTCAGAATATCCAGATAAATTTTAAACATTGTTTATCATTAACACTGTATAGATATAATTAACACTGTATAGATATAATTCTGTATGACTATAGTCCTAACTACATCTATACTAATAAAATACGTAGGGCTACATCAAGTCTTAAACTGATATCATGGTTCCTGGTACAATTTTTGGCTTGGACAAAGAGATACCTTTGCAAACAAATGTTGGCCATGGTGTAAGCATAGCTCAAACCATATGGCATTGCCATTCAGCATTTTAAGCATAACCAAACTATTTTAGCCTTACGGACATGCATTAGCTGTCTAAAAGCCAGAAAATAGTTCCTGTCCCAGAATCTAGGGTATATAGCCATAGAACCCTCTCCTATAGACATGGATTTGCATGAGTCATCTTAGTGGCGGCAGTTGGACTCTTTAGTTGAGTTTGTATGATCTGCTCTGGCTATAACCTTTTCCTAAAACCAGAATAATAGCATTGTTTATGATTACAGTTCTGAACTTGAGATTTAAATCAATATTTACTTCATGGAAAAAAAAAAAAAAAAGGAAAAAGAAATCAACAAAAACCCAGGCTTGGACAAAAAGTTGTCTTCTGTGGTTATTATTATCTCACATCCATTTCTTTTGGTCTCTGTTTTCTTTATGTCCTCCTCTGTCATTAATTTTATTTTTTGCTATTTTCAAGTTTCTGTTCAATCACTGACCTATCGTTCTTTTAAAACAATTGCTTCTTAGAGTGCCTCACATTTAAGAAGCAATCACAAAATCATGACCTAAAAAATAACTTTATTCTAAAGAACACTTTGATATTTTTCAAACCACGGGTGCTTTACAAAGTCCAATTAATTTTCCCTGTGTGATTCCTTTTAGCCAAAGTGAAGAGTACAGAATAATTGTTTTACTTATTGACCAGAAGGTGACTAATTCACTGTCTGTTTCCCATGCTTTTACCAACATTTGCTCATGATTGGGTTGTGGATGTTACAGCGGATGTTTACTTGCTTGTAAGTGAATATTTCTAGCAGCTTTGGTTCCGTAATTTTATGAAACAATATAAATGTCAGAGAACACTTGAATTGACATTCTATATATAAACTTGATTTTTTTTCTATCGGTATTAGCTTGCAGATTACTTTGAAAAGGAATTTATTACTGCTTATCACAATAAGATCAATATGACATGTTATAAGGACTGTGCTTCTAGATGCCATGTGGCTGGTCTTGTCTTTATTTCCTTCCTTTTCCCTCCACAGTTTTCATTTCCTTCTCTTTTATATTTTGTCCTGATTTTATACTGATTGGTAAAAGGATGGATTTACAGTATTTCTTTAGTATAGTCCTTATTGTATTGGGTTAAGCCTACCTTTTCTTATTTAAATCTGGAGGATTTTGCCCTCAGGAATAAATCATCTGAGTTCTTTAATGGACCTTTTATAAATACTACAGCTTTTCTCAGCTTGAGATAAAGCTGCTGGTAATTCAGTATTTTTAAATTAGGCTTGATTCTCCTCTGTTTAATTGAGAGTTGAATCCAAAGAAAATGGCAGAAATGCCAAGAATTTGACAGCACTAATCCGAAACATCTTTGGTCCTGTTCTGAGCACAGCCCAGATAAGAGACACATCAGAGAACTGCAGTGGTCTTTACCAGTCTTGCTCAGGTATAACTGCACCCCGGGTATTCAAAACTTTAGTTCAACATTAAATTCATTTGCTTGTTCTGTGCCCTGTACTACTACATCTTGTTTATTTTAATTCTGTCCAGGTTCTATTTTACACTTCCTATCGTTACTTCTAAAATATTCTATTTTATTCTGCTTGTGTTGGGACTCATTTCAGTCATTTAAACCCATCGGTGACTACCTGACCAAAACTTTTATGGAAGGTTCTTTATCCATGCATGATTTTATTTCTTGATTTCAAATCATGATCTCTGTTCTATACTAGAGTCTAAGCAAGAATTGATTTATCTCTAGCGATCCTATACCATTTCTTGTGTAAATAAGCAATCTTTTGTTATGCTTTCAAATATCTTCCTTGATGTATCGCTTCTGTTTATTGTCTCTATCCTTACGTCTAACTAGTTCAAATTCTCTATTACTCTTAATTTATTTGTTTTCCTCACAGTCCCATAAGAGGGTTCTGTTTTGGCTTTTTATTACTACTTCTAATGAGAAAGTAGAAACTGGTTGATAATTTTTCAGTGGAGTAGGTTTTATCAGAAAATGTCAATTGCTCAGAATTGGCTTTTTGAAAACTCTATATGGCAACTGGAAATTAGGAATATTGCTTTTACATGTGGGAATCAGAGTTTACAGCTCCCAATTCCCTTATTCCCATATTATCTCTCTCTGCTCAGAGTAATCTGTTCCTGCAGACCATCCAATTCAAGTGGCATCAGCAGTTTCAGGATCAAGCCTGACAGTGGAAAAAGAAAGAGGGGGTTTTTTTGATAGCTTAGTGTCAGTTCCAATTTGAGATAATTTTGCCTCCAAAATTCAGATTTTTTCTTAAGATGAAGAGTGTTTTTCTGGCTCTGCAAACCTCTCCATCCTGGCACTATATACAGCTGTGATACGGATGGGGCAGAGCTCAGCAGCCCCTGATCTCTCCAATCCACTGAGAAAAAGCACGTCTTGCACTGGGTGCTACTGGAGAGCCCTTCTGACCAAGGCATTGTCATTTATACCCTGTATTATCTCTGCACACCACATCGTTGGGGTATCTGTCTGGTGTATCTGTGCCGTGGTCCCTACTCACCCCCAGACTTCCCTCACCTCTCTCCTGCTCTGTTCTCTCTGCCTCCTGTTCAAAAATCTCTGCTTCAACTTCTTTTCATTTTTCCTGCCTTGGCACAGTCCTTTACCATATGTTTGTGATTCGCCAGCTGTCTTATAGTTTAACTTCTTTCCCTTGCTCTGTCTATTGATTCTTCTGGTAAGATGTATCCCAACAGACCGCATCTGTTTCCAAAGGGCTTCCTAATGCCATGCAAACCTGAACCTTTCCTGAACACATCAATTTGGGAGCCACTCATTCAAAACAGTGCTGCTCTGGCAGAAGGACGGACCAGCTGAACTACCCCTTCCAGCTCTCATTTGTTTGTGCCCAAGGTCTGTAGCCCCAGCGTGTGACTGGCTTTTCTCCCTGACATAAAGAACAACATTAGTTTTGTTTCTGAACATACCAACTCAAAGGTCTGCTGAAAGCTGGTATCGTTCAAGCTGGTTTTGAACTTAACAGGCAGTGTAGCTGATTCTCAACATCTCCTCCGTGTGGACCTTGCTCCTTTTTTAATTTAATACCTCTCCAACACTGACCAAGTTTCCCAAGTGCTTTGCCTGCAGAGCGCTGTAGCTGTTCAATGGTGTGGTTTAAATGCTGCATTGCCCGTTGAACCAAAATTTGGCTTAGCCGCTCTACAAACAAATGACGTGGGGCCATTTGCAGCCGCTGCGATCTCACAGCCTCACGCCGAGGTACGCTGCCGGTGATGAAGGAAGGACGAGCGAAACCAGCGCACAGGCAGCAGCATGGGCTGGCTTTGGTGAGTCACGGGTTGTTGCACCCGCTAGGCATTAAAAAATGAATAGCTCTCAAAATAAATATTATTTTATGATAAAGATGACTCTAGTAGAAATTGCATAGCAACTGAGCGTATGCCCTGTGTTCAAATTGTGCGATCCACACGGCACGTGCTTGGGAGCAGATTTACTCCTATGAGCTTAGCAGGTGCAAAGAGCGCAAACTGATCTCTGTGAAAAGACGTTATTGTCTTCAGCCCTCCTCCAGAATTTTTCTGGTCTTAAATTTGTAGCCGAGGCTCAGCTGGAGTCCTACTGATTGGCATCTGTCACGCGTGTTGACACAACATGTCTCACAAGTGTTATTAGTCATTGTTTTTCTGGCATGGACTTTCTTCTGCTGTAGGCCACAAGTCTGGCTTCAACACAGAAGCTCTGTCCTGTTTGTTTTTTGCCTTTTACAGCATGGAGAAAGCTAGTAAGAGCTAGTAAGGAGAAGAAGGCAGAAAATGAATCGGGATTCAAATCAGGTTTCATGGCAGTTTTTAATGACTGCATTCCCTGCTTCTTCTAGGTCCCATTCAGGTCGCTCTCTTTTCTGGGGCTGTTGCTCCGTAGTGCAGCAGTGTCGTATCTCATTTGGCAGCCCCAGCTGGTGCTTATTTCACTCTTCTGAGGCTCTCACAAACACAGGAATTATTTTGGAGTGAGGATATATGGTTGAATTCTCTTTCTGAGAGGAGCCAGATTTTTCTCATCAACAACCAAAACTTCATTTCTCCTCAGCTACCTAAATCCTCTGAATTTTCTTGTGTTTTTGCAAAACTGACTGACTTTTCCTTGCCATGGGTTAACATTGGGTGGATCGCACTGTTCTGGCAAGACACAATGTCATAACCAAATCAATTTTTGGAGCAGTAACTGCATGATGAAAGCATTTATCTTTTCAGCTGTGGTGTGGCTCTGGGTCAGAGGGAGCAGAGGTGCCTGCCCTCCTGCCACCCCCCTGGCCCACGGCATCCCCAGGAGCATGGTACCACTCCTTCCCTCTGCAACAGGATCGATTCACCCCTTTACTCACCTGAGATCAGGTTTTCAAGTGTTGTCCAGCCCCAAGAAGCTGGCACAGCAGTTGCATCCAAAAATGTGGTAAATGACATCGTTCAGGAATTGCCTCTTTGGGGAAATAAGCCATTCTCAGGGGGGTTGCCCTGGCTGCCTGCATAGATGTTTTGTTAGGCTGTTATCTTGGGATGTGTTTGTTTATCAGGAAGGAACAAAGAAATTGGTATGAGCAATGGGGAGTTTTTTATCAACAGCAAATTATTGGAAGCAAATTATTGGAAATTATGGACGTGTTCAAGGCCAGGATGGATGAGGCTTTGAGCAACCAGGTCTAGTGGGAGATGTCGTTGCCCATGGCAAGGGGGTTGGAACTAGATGATCTTTAAGGTCCCTTCCAACCTAAGCCATTCTATAATTCTATTATTTTTTTTTTAACTAATTCTGAATGTTAACATCGTGATTCTGCTTTTAAAAAAATCTGCCTGCGATTTATGCAATCAGTCTGCAGTTCATGTAACGGAGCTACATGAGTGCTCAGCTCGTGTCAGCAGAGGCAGGTTACCCCACCCCGCAGGGAGCAGCTGACTAGTCCCAGTCCAAAAGACAGCTCACCTACTGCAAACGGTGGGTGCATCACAGCAACAAGGTGTAACGGCGGGATGGAGGTACCTGCTATTTTGGCAGCCAGAGTGATTCTTACGTCAAAGGAGCCCTAAGACGGGGATGTTGCACTGACTCACCTGTCTCCGTGACACTGCACAAACAGAGGCAAGTGATGATGGTGGGCTGGAGGTGGGCCTCCTAACTCTACTGTCAAGATGATAATAAAACTTTAACTAAGTCAGCAAAAGCCATTTAGAATCAAAAGGCATTAGAGCTCATTACTAAATCCCCAAGGAGTCCAGCTCCCAATCCAGCTCTCTCCTCTGAAAACTTGCAGAGCCTTGTGAACAGCAGCGATAACTGGAAAGCAGTGCAAGATGCTGTCAGGAAGTTTGATTGTTTTCCCATGGACACACAAAAGATTTCCATTGTGGCTTTGCGCTTGGGCTAGCAAGAGCTACTCGTACGCAGCTCTCTTCTGGCATTATGAAAACCTGCATAGGTGAGTTGAGGGATTTACAGAAAACCTTTCTATCTAGATGAAACTTAATGTCAGTTGATATTATAGCATGGTAGCTCAGTTAGAAGTGGGAAATAAGGAATTACAAGGGAGAGAATGTGATGGCTTGAATATATAAATGACTTTGGCTCACAATCGTAGCTGACATTTCAAACTGAGATGAAATCACGCTGCGTTAAGTACTGTTGTCCATACAGAGTAAAAAAGCACAGCAACAGTGGACTGAAGAACACAGTTGCAACCCAAGAGTTTAATATTGTTTACATGCAAGGAAAATACATAGCTACCTATGGAATGTTTGGACAGTATTGTATTATGGATTATGAATATTGTTTATAATATAGATGCCTTCTATCAAGAAGGGTGAAATGAAAAATAATACGAACAGAAAACAAAACGTAAAAAAAAAATCTTATCAAGGTTGCACAAGGTCATGGCTGGCAGATGTTATGTCATACATTTTCTGTGCATGTGTACGTACTTCTTATTTAGTTGAATGGAATAAAGACTCTTCTTGACAGAAAAGGACCCCGGGGTGCTAATCCCATGTACCAGTCAAGACAAGGAGCCAAAGAATTGGAGTCAAGTGTGGAAGAGTTTTTTGGGGAAGAGTTGTGTAATTTTCTTTGCTGTTTTTAAAATACAGGAAGCACTTGGCAACATAGGGAGCATGAGACGATCTCCTTAATACGAGTAGTGTTTGTCTTCTGTGTGAGTTTTATTCCAGGAGTGGGACATGGATCCAATTCTCTCCACTTCTTCTGCAGTTGTGTATGGGATTTGTAGGTTTGTAGTCCTTGTCTTCAGTGTGGGGCAGACATAGAAAAGAGAGCAGCACAGGGACCTGTGATATGTGTAAGATCAGCCCATATCTGCATGCTTGTTTGGTTGCGTTTTGTCTGGTTTTTGGTTAATATGCAGAGGCCGCTGGGTCTGCGAGTAGTTTTTCTGCTGGAAAGCTCTTTCTGATTCTCTCCTGACACATCTGTTGTTCCTGGAACTTACAGGCCCCCTTGCAAGGTAAATGCTCTCTGTTGGGTGTCCGGGGGGGAATGTGCGTGTGTAAGGTAAGATTAGGGTGTGAGATACAAAGGGAATAAGGTTGTAAAATTTTGAAGACATTGTGAGGATTGCATATGAATTATGTTTAGTCAGAGCCCAGAAGAGAAGAAAGCTGAAAGAGACTGGACAATTGCGGTCAATTTTTTGATAGTTATTCCATTTCAGTGAAGAAGAAACACTAATGATCTAGCAGCCATTTTCTGTACACAAACAATGTTTCATTTATTTTAGAAACTGAACAGCCAGATAGAATTTTTGCTAAGCTTCATGAAGGTATTTTTAAGTCTTTTAATAAAGGTTTCCATTAGACTTAATAGTTTATTATTTTGCTAATTGTACAAAATGCTCGCAAGACATATCTCAATATATTATTTTTACCTCACTTGTAGATTGTGAAAGTTTTTTTCATGCTACGTTTCTAGTCCATGTAAATTCAGGTTATCTGGGCAATGAAGGCGTTAGGTGATACTCTGATCAGAGTCTCAAAACATGCCTTGATTTTCTTCTGTACCACTGCACATTTCATTGCCTTTCTTGATGTGCCAAATCAGCTGAAGGAATTAAAATTATGAAATACACAAGATCAGAAATCGGCTTGCATAATTGCATCAATAATTTAAAGTAAATGTCCTGACATAAAGTAAGTAGACTCAGAAATTATTTTCTTACCATATTGCAATTTACAATAGGAAATATTTTTCCATACTGTCTTTCAAACATCTTGATATACCTGGGCTTTCAACAGAGGATGAACTGTTCTTTGTCTACAAAATTACTTTCTGTGCTGTATTTTCCTAATTTTTGTTTTGTTTTGTTTTGTTTGGGGAACTATGACTTGATTAACTTGTGCTTGACATGTTTGTCTTCAGTTGGTTTTTCTCATTGTTTCTGTGCTTTCTATCGAACCCATCTGGAAATGATGCTGTACAATATGAGGGAAGTGTGTGGCCAAAATCCTTATTTAGAGGAGCAAGCAAGCATTTTTTGTCATAGCCATGTTGTTTATATTTGGCCTCTCGTCTATTCTGAATGCTAGTATTCGTTGTGTACGCTCTTAAAATTTTGGATGGCAACGCAAAAGAGGAGCTTAAGAGGCAAATTCTTATTCTAAGCAATATTTGAGAGTGTAAGCAATCCTCAGTAGACACTTTAAGAAGAAAAATAACCCTCCTAAATCTATTAAAGTAATTCTTATTGTACTTTTAACATCATATGTTTCATGGTAAAAAAAAAAAAGGCATCATAAATTCATAAATAACAACTGCATTACTAGTTAAAAAACTTTACTCCAATGTGCACTGATGCCCATAAAAGAACTTCTTAAGTTTGTGGTTGTATCAAGTGTGCACATTTCCAAAGAGAGAGATAAGAGCAAAGGAGATGTTATCCCCATGTTTGTCCTTTGTGTTTCAGTGTGTGCTCTGGGTCATAATACAACTCCCCCTCAACATCTCGACATCTCCACTGCCAATACAAGAGGAACCTGCCAAGAAAAACCACTTATGTTAGGAGAGGAAAGGGAGATTCATCATAACTAGAGAAAAGGCAGCAGAAATTTCATAACAGATATTTCAAAATCCAATATATTTTCAGGAATGTAATGCACAGTTATGACTGAAGATCGTGACCCTCAGATATCAATTGATGAGCATTTTTGTTCCTTTCCAGAACATAGTTGCTATAGTTCAGTAGGGCATATTTTGGAAAAAGGTGCTATTTTGATGAATATTTGAAAGTAGTGGGGGGACAAAAATCAAATAAATAGTTGTTTCGTGATTAAACAAGCACTCCCATATTATGCAGCTCATCTACAGCAGCAATAGAGCGTGTTGCCTTTGTAGAAAGAGTAAAGAGATAAATGCAAATAAAATAATTTGAAGAAAAGTAGATGGAGATTGATTCTAGAAGTGTGACAGAATAAATTTAACAACATAAAAGAGAAAAATAAATCTGAAAAAATGAAAGTGAAGTTGGTTAAAAAACAAAATAGCGTATTATAAAAAAACCCCAACCACCCAAAAAAACTTCTAGAGATGGTAATGACAATTTGCTTAAAAACAGGGAGGAACACTCCATTAAACTGTTTTTTCCTATACTACTTAATAAAAAGAATGAACAGTAGAACCCAATGTTCATCTTCCATGTGTGAAAAGACAGAAGGAAATTAGCATCCAAGCAGAATCAATAAGAAATAAGAGGGTGGTAAAAGGTTATTCAACTCCAAAACTAAGCAAAGTTTATCTTTACAAATCTAAGAAAAGATACCAATTAGGTATACTTTTTTTAATCAGAAAGAAAACTCTTGGAAAGATTTCTCAGTGCCCCAGGTAAAATCTTGGATACCAAATTTTGGGAAACATGCAAAATCTTCAGCTTGCAATCACCTGAATACTAAGTAAGAAAGGGAAAGAAAAAAACCCCGTGGTACAAAGGGCAAAGTAACTTCGTAAGTAAAATGCTAATTAGAGACTACATTCTGGTTAATTGCAAAGAATTATTCACAAAATGGAAATTTGCTGAATGGAATAATTTTGTGTAGTTAGTAGCAGTATGACTGGATGGTGACATTGGGAATATGATAAACTGGATGATGTACAAAATTAACACATTATATATACAGGCAGGGGAAAGTATGAAGTGCCTGGACATAAGAGAGAGAAGAAAGTAAACAGTGAGGGGATTTTAGGTTATACAATATTCACCCCAACAAGCAAAACATTGGGTGCATTAGTGAAAAGACGAAAAACAAATATAGGGAAGCATTCAAATACAGTATAGGAGCAGAAAACAACGGAGGAATACTTCAAAACAGGAAAGATGACATTTGCAAGAAGGGCAATATGGAATGAGTGGCAGTCATTCAGCAAACACTTTGAAAGAAAAAGTGGCTTAATCATTTTCTCTGTATATTTATTTGGTTTATCGTCAAATGTGGCAGAATAAAGGAGGGGGAGTTCTAATTTAGAGTCTCAGCTACACACGAAACAGCAGCAGAAATTGTCATCTCAGATGGGACATGTGTTCCTGTCTAGTAAGTACTGCCATGGTATGCAGAAGATACTTGTTGAAAATAGTTCCTTTCAACTGGGTAATAGTTCACTAAGTTAATTATTTAACATAACCATTTATGAACTTAACGATTGTTTTTGCCAGCGGCTCATTTAGAAAATGTGGAGATTTATCTCCTTTTTCTGCTCACTCTGCAGCCTGGTCAAAGGACTTTATGAAGGAAGGATGTTGGACACTGTACGTGGAAAGGCCTTGGGGCTTTCCTAAGGGAATATTGTAATGACAGCAAAGGCCTAAGATCAGCAAAGAAAATGAATACTTTTCTTTCCAGGCTAATTTAAAGGTAGTAGATAAAAAATGATATTAAAATGCTGTAGTTTATCTTCAGCATGAAAAAGGAATGCATTAGTTTCCTTAATTCATGCATTTCTGAGAACATACAATCAAGGGAAAGCCCACAACAGGAAAGACCAGAGATCTTTCTAGACTAATATCCCGTCTTTGGTAGTGTTCCACTACATGTGAAAAGTGAAAGCAGTGAAAGGAGTGAAAAGGCCGAGCAACTTCTGTAGCCTGAAACAACATTTTATAGAGCAGTCTAACTGACCTAATTGAGTTAGATGTGGTTGTGTTCTGCTAATTCCGCTGTACCCTTTATTGGGATATCTTATTAATCCTCCTTAAGTCTCACGTTGAAAAAAACCCTTTTGTTATGAAAAGAACAAAACAGAAGGTAAATGTATTAGGTGAGCAAAGACCACAGCCTGTCTAGCTGACTAAAGCTCCTGCTTCCTTCTGTTCCCCACAACTGCCTGTATCCAGCCATTGTTTTATTCTCCTCCTGTAAGCTCAGGATTGGTTTTCTTTTCAGTGGTCATACAACACTTAACCCGATCCAGTCATCTCTCATAACGTAACATCATGTCTCTCATAATACAACTGCATGCTTTAGGTAATGCAAATATTGCATTAAATGGTCTGCGCCTGACTGATCCAGTTTATAGCATTGCGCTGTACCAGTTAATTATCTCACCTTATTCACTTCTGTCACTCTCTAGAGTAGATATTCCGTAAATAGCAGAATCGTTCCTGGGATTCACTTGCAGCGTAGCAGCTGTGCCTCCACCTTCTCACCACGCCAAATTTTGATGGAAATGGAGCTGTATGTTCTGAAACAGAAATTAATGGACTGACTGTACTTAAAACTCCTTTGTTTTAATGATTTTCTTTGTTACTGAGGTAGCTGAAGCAAGCTCACTGAAGCAGGCAGGAATCTCTCTGCGGTGTTAAACAGCTCGGGGGCTGTCTCAGTCCCACCCAGTGTTTCATCTGGCAGGTGCCTGCAGCTTCTCCTTGTGCCATCTGCGTGCTCAGGCTGCTCAAAACCACAATGAATACGTTCTGCTTGTCTGTTTTACTCAGAGGAGGATGCGCTTCGAAGAGAAAACACGATTTCACAATGGCAACATGATGGTAAAGAAGGTTGGAGTTTCCCATTCTTTACTGTCCTCAGCCACTACTGTCCCTTCCTCCCCCCGCAGACACCGCAGTTCATTACCCCGTCCAACTACTGATTCATCAGATCAGTGAAAAGATCACAGGTTTTTTTTTTAAAAAAAGGGGGGGGGAGTGGGTGGGGGAGGGTTTATGTAACCCAAAAGATTTCACAAAATTAGTTTAGTGCAAAAACAGTTGAGTCAGCATCGCTGAAGGAGCAATAACATGTGAGAGGATGGAGAAGAGAAAGGCAGAAAGTTCCTGTGCTGCTGTAGGGAAACTCGGAGGTGGAATTGTACTCTGCAAAATTGCCGGGGGGATGAGCTGTGGGAGCCAGGAGGGTTATACTGTCTCTCTAAAGCCTTGAAACACTCTCCTGAGATGCTGTGATGCATTGGCAGGAACGGGAAAAGCTCAGGGGCTTGAAACACAGAAAGGGCATCCCATGTAGCTCATCCTCCTACCACTGAAATTTGGTCTTGAATGTTTTATTTGCTGTGTATTTCTACTCTGAGCAATGTCCCAGACATAGGGTTTCCATCTAGTTCCCTTTAGAAATTTTACTGTACAAAAGATCCCACAAAAGGATTTACCCTGTGTTTGCTTCATATTATTTATTCAAGTTTTATCCTCTCTTCTTGTCCATTTTCAAATCAGGCTGCAATGACAGGCATTATGACCATGCTTGGATTTCACAGATGCAAACAATCTACACTATCTAGCATCTGTAACTTTCCTGCAAAAAGGCAATGAACCCTTCCAGTTCACTCTTGATGCTCTCATTGCCCATCTCCAATGTCATAACATCTTTATGCCCCAGATTGTATTATATTTCTCATCTCTCCCACCAGAGCAGAGCTGGAAATTCAATATTGCTGTTCAAAACGCTGTTCACCAAGGTTGGTGGTGAGTTTAAAACACCGCAAGCCTGTAGTCCTTGTACTGAGCAAGTGAGCTCAATGCACCTTGTATTTGATTCTTCATGTTTCTATCCTTGTGCTCATAGCAGTAGCAGGACTGCAGAAAAGATCCTGTCCCCCTGCGGTGCACCCTGAGGTGAGGAGTGTGAATTCTGAGCTGTTCAGCAGTGATTTCTCAGCTGCTTGCGTGTCAGTGCCTTCATCCAGGATGGACGGGTGGTGGTAAATCACAACTTGCCCTGGTTAACTTTAAGAGCTATCTTTACTGGGGAACTAGGAAGATGCTTGCAAAGGGTGGAAGATCTCCATTATAAGAACTCTTTCCAAGTGTTATGATATGTGGAATACTTTCTGTTATTTAAATTGGTTTAAAAAAACCTGTCCATCCCACTTCCACGGCCCTTTTGTTATGACAGGAGTCCTTTGATCTAAAACATGACACGATCCAGAATATATTGTCATTAGCACAAGGAATCCCACTGGTTTCAGTAAGCATCTTGGACTGTAGCCGCCCAGTCCTTCAGGGGTCAGGAGTAGGGGTGTACTAATGGGCCAGCTGCATGACTGCCTTGTGATGGAGATACTGTGGTTTGTGGGACTGAGTGAGCAGGCGTATGGTGTCGCCAAGACATCCTCAGAATAATTGGGAATCACCAAATTCAGCCTTTAGAAAGTGAATTAGAAAGCTCTGGTTTAGGCATCCAGTAAAGCAAGAAAACCAGACAAGAATAAAGCTCCTGGCAGTATGGAGGCACATCTCTTCTCTAACAGGCGGCTTCAGTATTACCTTTCAGAGTGCCGTAAACTGGGAGACGAGAGAGTTCTTGGAGAAAAAGCCATGCAATAAGTGTAAGAAAAGACCACTTAGGAAACCAAACTTGCAATACCCAGACATCTGTCTTCATCTGCACGTAGCGGTTACGGAGACGGGCAAACAAAGTCTGACGGAGTGACACAGAATTGTCAAATTTTGGCTTTTATAAACAAAAACAAGAAATGCATTCCCTGACTGGGGATCATTTCCTGAAAATACCTGGCCTCCAGCCTTCACAAATCAATACTAAAGAGAGTTAAATGTCATCATAAAATATATCTTGCATCAACAATTTTCCCCGTATATTATACCCCACATGTAAATATTGTTTCCCTCCATGAGGGCATGAAAAACCTGCCTCAGCTGCAGTGAGCAGAGCACTTAACTAAAACATCAGCCGAAGCAGGAGACTCAAGCTGGTTGAAACTCAACTTAAATGCTCCAGCAGCTCATGGGACAGTGAAATCTGTGCGTGACCATGGAAGAAAACAGGAATTAAAGAAAACAAATGCACTGACTTTTATTCACTGGGAGCCAGACAAAAATCCATATGTGAAAGCCAGGTTTTGGATGGGAGGAGATGGGGGGATTCATTGGCCAACAGTTGAGTCAGATGGCAGAAAGTACCAAACTTGCTCTTTTAATAATGTATTTCTGAAATTCAACAAAGTTTCTTCTTCCACCTGGGACCTTCAGTTCAGAATGTCCCTTTGGCTAAAATTTGTCTTTTCAAACCAGCTGTCCATGTATATTTGCTCTGAGGTCGCTACTACCAAGGGAAACTTTCCCTTCTTCAGAGCAAACAGTAACTGTGTGCTTGGGAGAGGTGAAGGAGACAGTGAAGAAGTGTGTGGAAAGCTGCGAGACATTCCTTCAGGATTTTCTGGGGTGTTGGGAAATTATCTCTGTTCATGTGAAAAAATAGCATAATATTAGATTTGTCTAATTTCTTCTAAGTTGTAGAGATGCTACAGCACTAACATACCTACTATTCTTAACAGTAAGATTTTTTGGAAATTAAACAGAATTGGACTAGCTATTCAGTACTGTAATATACATTGATTGGAGGACGAGTTATCATTTTTAGATGTAGCATTAAAATAGACATATTTATGCATTCCATAATATTTAAAAAAATAAATTACATTATATTATAACCTACCAATTAATGGGCTTTAACTGGCAGTCTTACTGTACCTTATAACAACTGTGAGAATCCGCTTAGCAATGAGTAACCCAGGATATTTCTGCATGAAAAAAAATTTTATAAGCATAATTACATTTATTTTTCAAAGAAGAATAGCCTTTCTTGAGCTACGGCGATAAGAAAGATTGTAGCCTGTGCAAGTGGAACTGAATAGAAACCAGATTATAGATTACTGTGGTCTAAATCGTTTAACCATTCCCCTTTTTTCTCCTCCTTTGCTCAGTCATACTGTGCTTCTCTTGCCTGAGTAAAGGCTATTCATTTGAAAAATACTAGTTTTTCATTCTGAAAGGCTTTTTGCTGTGTTTATTCGCTACTGTATTTTTTTTTCCTTGTGAATTAATGTTTAATATAAAGAAAATATTTGGAAAGGAAAATATTCAAAATGTAGTCATTTGTGGGTGCCATTAAATTGACATCTTGGTTTGGTCCTGAATATAGTTTTAAATGAACAAGAAGGCTTAGAACTCTTATTAATTTTTATTAATTTTGTTGTCAAATTTAGTCACCTCTACTCAGCAGGATGTGATGGGACTGTATAATGGGTGCTCAGATGCCAGAAGTTTAAGATAACAGCTGTATAATAAGCTGTCTAAAATAAAATATTGAAGTACTAAAGGCAAGTGCTTTCTTAAAAAAAAGAAATAAAAGTCTTGATGTAACAAACCTACAATATTTCCAGCAATGAGAGTTCTGTAGGCATTGTTATTAGCATTAATAGTTTGTATATAGTGAATTCTTGTAAGAGAATGCTGACGTTGCCTTGTTGGATTTAAAAATTTATTTCATCAACACCATAAGCATATTTATTTAGGAAATTGAATTAAATAAAACGTCGGGAAAAATCTCACAGAAATTTAAATTATCACCCTCATATTCCTTGGGTTAAGGCTATACAAGTTAGCTTCAGCATAAAAATTGATAAACAGAATATTACAGCAAGTCTTCATGAACCTATGTTGTCTATGAAATATTCTGTTTATAAAGGCATATTTCTGACAACATTTATAAAATGTTTAAAAATCAATTTTTGCGAAGCAAGAGTAGAGGGTCTTATTGCTTACTTCACTGAGTACATCAGACCTTAAATCTGGTCCTGTTTTCTTCAGTCAGCTAAATGTGACCTCAGCAACAGTGGAAAAAATACAGGTTCATTTGTTCAAAAATTATTTCCATCACTGCAACCATCATCTTTTGTTGCATATTATAGACCTCAAATTTTTGTTGGTAAATCTAAGCTGGCTGGAGTTCCTGCTCTGGTAAATTCTTTTGTGAGGGGAAGATGGTGATTCACACCATGGAAATTCAGGCAGCTTCCAGACCACCCACAG
Source organism: Burhinus bistriatus (assembly GCA_013397275.1). Lineage (NCBI taxonomy): Eukaryota > Metazoa > Chordata > Aves > Charadriiformes > Burhinidae > Burhinus > Burhinus bistriatus. The sequence continues at coordinate 104,741 of VYXH01003494.1, forward strand.
GCAGTTTAGGGCCAGCCTGGTTTGGCGTTTTTGTGTTTTTAACCACTGCCGGTGCTCGGGGAGGCACCCTCTGACTTACAGAGGCACCCGGGCTCTCAAGAGACACCGATCAGACTGGCCTGATCAGAAGAATTGCACTGCAAAATTCGGGCTTAAGCTGGCTGTTTTGAAGACAATGCAGTCGAATAAATTGATTCATTCCATTATCTGTCTTTTCCATAAATATATAATAACTGCTTTTGGGAAGCATTAGTATTCTGCTGCTGTGAGAGGTGGGACACCCACAAGCCCTGTGTGGAGTGATATATTTGCACACTGTTGCTCATGAGCCGTTTCTAAAAAAAGGCAAAATGAGAATGCAATTAAGACTGGATTTCTTTCTTTTTTTTTTTTTTTTCATTTTAACTGGTTCATCTAATAATCCTGGTTGGAGATGCTGGGAGATGGACAGTTGGATATGCTGCTGGAGGGATCAGGGTATAGGCACAAGGCTTAACTAGGGCAGCTAAAGTATCATTTGAGCTTTCTGGAATTGTATCATAATGAAAGTTGCAAGAATTTTCAGTGGATCCCCTCAAAATCTTTTTCAAATCTTACAGAGTAATATAAATATAAGACAGTAAGTGTTGTGAAAACTTGGCTACAGGTACATCACAGCCTGCTGCCTCCGGTGTTTAACCAGCCCGGTAAATTCTGCTTGTAATTCTCGTACGTAGGTGACTAGGGGAAAACAGAAAAAAGGAAAATGTTTTCAAAAATAAGAGTTTGGTGGTTTTCAGCTTGGGAAAGTTTCTCGTAAATCATTCATTACTGCTGTAGGCCTGAGAGGAGGGAAAGCAGCTTAGACTTTTTGTTGTTTTTTCCTTTGAAATGTAATGAATAAACCACAGTCCAAAACATTATTCTAATCTCAGTTTCAGCAACCGAAAAAAACTTTTGCTGATATTTATCACATTTCAATGTTTCTGTGAAGCTTAAAATTCATAAATATTAAAATAGAATCATATCACTTAAATGTATTCCTTTCTCAACAAATATAGCTGCTGGTTATCACTCAAATAATTCATTAAGATTCAAAAACAGCTGCATTGCAAAGAGGGATGGCATTTATTCAGTATGATAGGAAATATAAAAATATCTACATATCTACCCCTTGGAAGATTTCAGCCCCTTAATTCTTGCAGAGAATCTTCAGTGCATTTTTCCTTTGAAAACCTGTGCTTTGGGAGAGCTTTGTACTCATTGACACTCTGCAAAATTCGCTTTAGAAAAGAGCCACACTAGCTAGAAAATGTAGCTTGCTCCCACTTTATCTCATTAAAAACAGCAGCTGGAGTGGGTTCTGTTCCTGTTTTGAATAGTGCTTTTCACCTTGAGCCATCTCAGCCATACCCCCAAGTCCTCGCCATGCAACGCTCTTCCCCGCTGTTGCCTCAAGAGCCTAGATAGGATGGGATAGGATAGGATAGGATAGGATAGGATAGGATAGGATATTTCCAGTTGGAAGGAACCTACAATGATGTCTAGTCCAACTGCCTGACCAATTCAGGGCTGACCAAAGGTTAAAGCATGTTACTAAGGGCATTGTCCCAACGCCTCTGAAACACTGACAGGCTTGGGGCATCGACCACCTCTCTAGGAAGCCTGTTCCAGTGTTTGACCACTCTCTTGGTAACGAAATGCATCCTCATGCCCAGTCTAAACCTCCCCTGGCGCAGCTGTGAACCATTCCCACGCCTCCTGTCACTGGATCCCAGGGAAAAGAGATCAGCACCTCCCTCTCCGCTTCCCGTCCTCGGGGAGCTGTAGGGAGCAATGAGGTCGCCCCTCAGCCTCCTTTTCTCCAAACTAGATAAGCCCAAAGCCCTCAGCCTCTCCTCATAGGATGTGCCTTCCAGCCCTGTCACCAGCTTTGTTGCCCTCCTCGGGACGCATTTAGTGACCAGCACAAGGAAGCAGCAGTGCGCCGCCAGCCCGATGCTCTGGGGCCTGTTTCTAAGTTTTCATTTTGTCAGCAAATTGCTGTGTTGCCCTGATATTGCAATGCAACTATTAAAGAGGAATGGTGAGCTTGACTGCGAAAGTGCTATAGGATGAAGTTTATATCTCAGCATACTACGCCTCTAGTTATCTTCCCTCCCACCTTCCCTGCTAATGTAGCCATCCATCCCCTCCCTCGCTGTAAACAGTTGTGCTATACGCACACCGCCGGGACTCGCCAAAGCTCTGGGGTAGTCCCAGCCGTGTGAGTCAACACGCAGCGCGCCTTCCTGAACAAGTGCCTGTCAGGCCACCGAGGATGCTCTTTATGGAGCACTTGTCATTAGAGAAGCAATCGAAAGTTTGCTTCCTCCAGAAAAGCCTCGTACATTGTGTCTGCAGTGTTAAGTGGATTTCTTAAATCTGTGTGTTCCCTTTTGGCAGGAGTGCGTCGCTTTGTATTCCGCGGTCCTGTGCCCCTATATATCTCCTGGCTGTAGTTTCTGTGTATTTCTGAACAATTTCTAAACACGATGAGAAAGAGTGGTTTGAAGCATTCCTGGTGGGATTCTTAAAGATTTCTGCCTTGCTTACCCTTGGTCTCACTCATGCTAGTAGGACTGGGTTAACTGGGAGTGGTTTTGAGAGTTCACTTAGAGGCACTACCCTCGTTTGTACTTTTAGGAAGAAAAGTCCTTTAGGAGTGCCACCAGTTCTTTGTTACTTCAAATTATGCATTTTTTCTTCAATATTATTTTATCCCATTCTGAAGAATGATTATAAGCAAGACTTTGTACCCTCTATAATAGCGTATTTGCAGTTCACATCTCATTTTATAAAATACTGCTGATGCCATATGGGTGAACGTTTGCTGTGCTGATATTTAACTGCTCTCAGTTAGATGGTATGATCAGTAGGCAAGTCCTCAAACCAGGAACTCGAAGTTCTTCCTGGCTCTGCCAGATTTACTGTATGACCTTCAGGTAGGTCCTGCTTCTACTGCTGTAGGTAAAAATGGCAGCTTCCATGCTTGTGTGCTGGAAAGTACAAGGATGTTAAAGCTTGTGTCTCACAAACATGTCAGATGGAACAATGATATTCATTCACCTTGGAGCTGCTGGCATCAGATATTACATGCTCAGGTTATGTGGTTTGGACAACACAGAGTACCTACAAGCTCAAGTCCATTTTTAACCAACAGTTAAGATCCACTAAGAGTGGAACTTACTTTCAGCAGATGGCAAATATTGTCATATTTGGTCATGCTATGACCCCTAGCAAGGAAATACATTTGTAGGTAACAAAAGGAAACTGCGAATTATGCTTGGTTGTCTTAAAGTTTTGCTAGTACAGCTTAGCTATGAAATAGTTCATTGTTTAAATGATCCTTAGTTTTCATGGTAAATATTTTAGCCCTGCTCTACATAAAATGAAAACCATATTGTAACAAATTCTAAAACGCACTAGGTGAAATGACTTACCTCGCCACCTTCAGTAGAGGTGGCAACAGTCAGGAGTTATCCATCAGTTGTGTAATCTATTAATAACTGAGATGATCTTGAAGTAACATGATGAGGATTTCTGTCTATTGGTAAGAGTTTTCCTTGAGCAGGAGTTCCTTCTAGTATGCTTTCTATCAGATTATCTATTTGTGAACTTTTATGTGTAGATAAATATACTTGGAGAGTACATGAGAAGCCCGAAACCAGAATATGTTAGTGTTTATGTTCTGAAGAAAAAATTCAGGGATACTAGAACTTATTCTAGCACCTTTACAGTAATAAATAATGTAATGTAACTTCAGTTTTTCTCTGTTTCATTAACTTGTAATACACCTGCCAGAAAGGGTGAATTACAGATAGGAAGGTGAGTTATTTTTTGGTGTGAAAGACAGTTGTTTTTAAAAGAGAAAACATGGGAGAATTTCTTTTGTTCTCTGTTTTTTTCTATCTTCCTTTTCTTTGACAGTGAGGAAATATCAAGTGAAGGCAGAAATGAGGCTGGCTTATCAGATATTGGGGACTTTGTTTTCCGCTTTTTTGTTCAAGTGAAGTTTACCCAGAGGTGTTTTTTATACTGTAAATGTTGGGCTGCAGATTAAATCTGTGCATTGTTCCTGTGGAACAACGGGCAAGTTTGAAAGGACATAAAGGACATAAAGAGCATCAAGAAAAAGGTGAGTCAGGAAGGAGCTTTACTAGTAAATTTCAAACAAGGGACAAGAAGTCTTTCTGTGAGTTAGTGTCTTGATGTATTAGTGCCAAAAAAAATTTGGGGAAATGGGCAAAGTGAGCAATAATGGTTTTTTTTTTCCCATTTCATGCTGACCATAGCAACTCACTTTTTCAGTTTTCACAAGCATTGAATTCCAGTGAAATACATTGCTGGTTTCTAATTCTGCTTGTAGCAAACAGGAAAATGTTGATCAATATTACCAACGGTGGATTCTATTCAATTGTTTTCACTGTTGTCGTCATCATCATCTTGAATGGATCTGTTAAAAAAGCAGATGGGAGTTAAGCCACTGAATGAAAAGCCACTAAAAAAACAACAACACAGGTGGCAAAATGTAAAAAAAAAGTCAGGAATTAAGTACTAGGCACCTACTTCCCAGGTTGCAACCCTCTTGATTATTTCTACTGAGAAATGTGGGCTTTATTGTGCCACCAAACACTAAAAATAAAAAAGGGAAGAAAATAAAATAAAAATATACTAAAATAAGAAGTATTTCTGCTACAGATTTTGCCATTATATATTTCTCCTTACTGAGATGTGTTATTATGTCTTATAGCTTATAGAATAATGAGAAATGAGACTGAAATCTATCCATAAAAGGAATCTAGTTTCATACATAAGCATCAGGAGGTGACACGTAAGGAGATGACTGCTGTTAGTAGCTCTCAGAAGTGCTGGTTTTTAACCGCAGTAACACAGCTTTGAGAGATGAGTGAATCTGACTTCTTTGTGCTCTGTTAAGCTTAATCTTTACAGACAGAGTCATGAACTACATGGAGGATGAGAGCTGAACTTTGAAGAAGAAGGTACGCTTCTTTGGAAAATGCAAAATGTCAGCATATTCCTAAAATGGATTACAGAATAGGTAGTCAGGCAAAGGATTGATGGGATAATATTTTTGACATTATTTTCCCCATCTGTAGAAACTCAGGGTAGATACATAGGAACTCTGTGAAGCAGAAAGCAGCGTTCTGCTGTCCTACAGAAGCTCTGCTGAACTCCTAAGGTGTGTGGCTGCAAAGCCTCCCTCTGTTCCCCGTGTTGGGGAGTGATGGGGCAATGTCTGCTCTGGCATTAAGTGATCTTTTGCATGTACTTATTCCCCAGAAGGCAGGATATGACTTTCTCCATCTTGATGACTGTCGGTCTCTGGGGTTGCCAACAACCCTTCAGACAGCAAAAAACTTTAATGGGGACATCTGATCTTAAAACTTTTATTTATTCATCCTGCTTGTTGTTTCTCTGTTCTGTTGCTTAAATAAGGTAAAGGAGAAAGGGCTTATTGGAGTACAAAAGTGATTCTCCATAACAGTGAAGTCCAAGGAGTCCAGTGGTATTTCTTAGTGGTGTTGGGACGAGTTTTCCACAGTCACTTTCTTTCCTTTTTTTTTTT
>VYXH01003494.1:110412-125312 GCA_013397275.1 Burhinus bistriatus
TTTTTTTTTTCCCCTCCCATCTCAGAACCAATAGTGGAGATACAGTGCTGCTTTGGGAGATTTTCTCTTGATGCCCATAACCCAACACAAGCATGCCTAACAGATGCGTAAGAGTCTGCAAACGGCAGTTGTTCATCCGTAGTAGAAGGACTGTGTGCTGCCTTTCCAGTTCCATTTCTTCTCCTGCACCAAGAGAAATACTATTAAATTCAGTTGAATTCAACTGCTGTAAAGCCAACATGGCTAAGGTTCCCAGTAAACGCTGTTAAGAGTAATGTGTCCAGAAAGTTATTTTTTCAGGGCCTACCTATATTCCAAGGAGATAATATGAGCCACATTTAGAACAAAATAAGGTTTGCTTTTAGATGTTCTGGTTTACCAGTGCAAAGTAATTGTAATGCAGATTAACTACTTGTTTTAAGAATGCTTCAGACCTCTGAAGGTGAGGTTGTGTCAGAGGACAGAGACTGAGAATCAAGAACAAATGGTGATGAGTTTGGAAAACCCGTGCCTTTATGTCTGGATCTACTTTCCACACTGCTTGCACGACTTCCAAATTGTTAGCAGTTTTAGTTCAGATTTTTTCAATGTTGTGAGTTTGTCTGCGGAGACTGACACATGATTGTCAGTTAACTAAAATTAGTCCATGTAGAATAGAATTTAAGTTGGTGAGTTTGAATTTTAAATTGCCTGCATCATCCACTGTATTGGAAGATGTATGCTGTGTTTCCTTTAGATACTCCATGACATTAACAATAATGGTACAGAAAGTGTACAACCCTATAGCGGGAAAATTTAGGCCACACCTTTCAGTATAATTTCATGCCTTATTTGTGCCTCTTTTCACTTACTCATTTACAGCAGTAAAAACACTAGCCAAGATGCCAAAATTCATAATATTGTTTAAAAAAACTAGAACTTTTACACTTCTGTTGTCGGGTCGTGTTGGTGCCTGTCCATACTCTGTGTGTGTGAAGTAGGACCGGGAGTTGTTGGAGGACGTAGTGGGTATCTGCAAGTGGAGGAGAAAGTGGGAGGTTCTGTGGTGAGAGACCCCACATGGATCTGCAGAGAAAGCAGGGATCTGTACACTGAGGACAGAGCGCAGAATCATAAAATTACCTAGGTTGGAAGAGACCTTTAAGATCATTGAGTCCAACCATTAACCTAGCACTGCCAAGTCCACCAGTAAACTTTGTCCCTCAGCACCATGTCTGCCCATCTTTTAAATACCTCCAGGGATGGCAATTCCAGCACGTCCCTGGGCAGCCTGTTACAATGTTTGATAACCCTTTTGGTGAAGAAATTTTTCCTAATATCCAATCTAAACCTCCCCTGGTGCAACTTGAGGCTGTTTTCCTCTTGTCCTATCCTGGTAGTGATACCAGGATCATCAGGCAGCAGCAGTGAAAAATGGTATATGGAGAGACAGAAATGCAGCTCCCGTTTATGAACAAGCCAGGAAACTCATTGTGATAAGGCTAAAAATGTACAGTGATTTTATTAGAATTGACATTTTCATGTAATCAGAGAATGCGGTGCTGAAGCTTAAAGAACAGTTCAAATACTACGAAACTCAGGAGAGATCTGGGAAAGACGGCAACTGTGTTCCCTTTGGGATGTCTCTCTCGCTGTGTTAAAGCAGTTACATGAAGGACTGCCTCTCTGATTCAGCACAGCGGTTCCTGTGTTCGTATAACTTAATACGAAACTAAGCTGCTGCTTTGATGCAGCCGTTTGTGAATCACTGATAATACAAAAGTTTTATATTCAGAAATGCTGAGTGTCCAAGAGTGTCTGACGTCTGGGTTAGATGATCTCAGAATTTTTGACAAATACAGGAGTTTTTATTTTTAATGCATATCCAGGTTCTATTAGAGACTTTAATATTTAGGTTAAACAATAGGAAATCATCTAAACGGAGACTTAGTCATCATTAAATAACTCAGAAATAAGAATTTTTAAAAAGGTTTCTATGTTCTGTTACTCAGCATAATAGGTAACTAAGTTTTTCCACACCAGCTTTTGTTCAGTAATGTTTATTATTACTATCTGGTTTGCTCTAATAGCTTTAGAACTATGTTAAGAACTTGACAGAATAGACAAGGTGAAATGTTTAGATAATAGTTACAACTGGGAAGTGCTACTATTCTAGGGTGGACTCCAGATTAAGGCATGCACCTTTGGGTACATAAATCTGGAATGGTTTTTTGTGCCTTATATACCCTACTGAGTGCAGAAGGAACCCAGTGCTTTCCAGTCTGCTCCAGTTAGGTATGCATTTGAAAGCACAAGGAGTCAACAGGAGAGGTGAAACACTTGGTCTGTTCAGGGTCCTGTTCAGTTGGCATGCCGAAGCAGGCGTAGATGACCATGGGGGACCTTCTGGCCAAGTGGGGAAGTGTTTAATGAGTTTAGGTGTTTATATGGCTGGGCAGTCCCAGAAAGCACAATGCCATCATTGCTGACTCGAGGTTTATGCCGGTTTAAGATTTATGTGAATTTTCGTGTCTAAATCTTAATTTAGATGGATCCTTCCCATGGGTAGCACTTTCTGCATTTTAACAGGTGATGGTGGAAAGGGTCTTTGCAGCATTTTAAATTTAAATCCCAATCTCTGATCTGTTACCCAGTTTATCATTTAAATAAATAGTATATGGAGAGGTATATGGGTATATATATGGAGAGGTATATGGATATATATGGATATAGAGAGGTATATGGGTATATATATATCCCATTTTATATATATATAAAATGGGATATTTGCCTACTGAATAGAAAATAATTGAATAATTCACAAAAGCCAGCCTGCCTTCATATTACTAATAAGTAGAAAATGGGCACAACTCATAATGTCTTAAATTATTCCTGTACCATCTTCTCAAATATATGAACGAAATTTATACTTACACTCACAAGAGAGCAACTTCAAGCCTCTCTGAACTGCCAAAGCTGTATGAGCAATGTTAGTGGAAGTGAAATTTGAGACTCGTGATTTCAGTTTTGTTTGTTTGGACCACAGCTTTTGGGGAAATGAAGGGCTTGAGGAAAATTGCTTGATAACTGGCAGCTCCCAGAGGATGCATTATATCTTTCCCACATACTGCTGTCTGATATAACTTGACAGCATCAACACTGCTGACAGGTGTAAAAAGAGGATTCCTGTATGCACCCCCAGAACAAGAATTGCCACTGATTCAGGCTTGAAAAAGGAAACCTGCAGGAACTGTCCTTTCCCTGCAGACTTCTGTTGGGGATGATGCTGGGTCTCCCTTTACCTTTTTCACTGACTTACGGAGAAAATGAGAACATTTACCCTGTGTAAAGATGACTATTGTATCACTGTAGGCTGATTCTGGTGACACAGTTGTGGTTTAACATGCTGAGAATGTATTTTCCCTCTATAAAAGCTCGCATATAGAGAGGAGAGTAATTTGTTCATTATCCACACATTAGGTCTGGGAATACTCCCATGAATCATATTTTTTTCTTTTACCCTTGATGAATTTAAATAAGTTAATGTTGTTTCTTCATACCTCTCAAAGGTATTTGACTAGATTGTCTAAAATCATCAGTTGTAAAATTAAAAGCACACAGAATTGCCAACAGTACAGATGACTTCTGGCGCCGTTTGTTGTGTCATTATGCCCTGGAAATCTTTATTTTAACGTATCAGCATCTGGTTTGGTATTCTCCAAAGATCAGTCTTGGGTATTTCTTTTTAGTTACAGTGACAGTGGCAATAAAACTTCCAATCCTCTAAAGCTGTAGAATGCATAGAGAAAGTTAGAGAAATAGAGTCTGAATTATGGTGGCTCTCAAGGAAAAAAAAAAAAAAAGGTTGGTTTTTGGTGATAAATGAATGGGCATTTTATTAACAAATTTTTCCTGAAATCCCTTTTAAATTATTCAGGCTGGGTCTTCTCTTCAAATATCATCAAATATTTGATAACTAATAGACTGCTTTTGAAATGTATGGAGCATAGTCTTCTTGAAAGTATGCCCCAAGTCATTAAAGAATGATTTTGCCTTATCACACCATCATATGTTTCTTCTGCTTAGCAATCATTATATAGCCATAGATCACAGGATCACAGGAGAGGTCATGCTGGAAGGGACATCATCTGGTCCATCTCTGTGGCTAAAGCAGGGCCTTAGATTAGGTTATCCAAGGACCTGTCAGGTCAGGTCTTGAATATTTCCAGCAAGAGCGATTCCACCACTTCTCAGGGTGACCTCTTCCAATGTTTAATTGTTCTCATGGTGATGATTTTTTTTCGTATATCCAGATGAAATTTCCCACAAAGCAAGTCATGTCCATGACCTCTTGCCCTGTCACAGTTCACCTCTTGAAAAGAGCACCTCCATCTTCTCTAACAAATTTTCACGTGTTGGAAGACAGTGGTTGGATGCCCCTAAGCCTTCTTTTCTATAGGCTGAACGAAGTCAATTCCTCAGCCTTTCTTTATCAGGTTCTCCAGCCTCTAATCATTTTCGAGGCCCTCCTCTGGACTCTTTCCGATTTCTTAATGTGTCTTTTGGCTTGAAGGGGGGTTATATCTGGACATGGTATTCCAGGTGTGGCCTATAAAGTGCAGAGTGGAGGTGGTATAATTGCATCCTGACGCAAACCAATTCAGCAGAAGCAAGTCTTTCAGAAAACTAATGCTAGAAGCTGGTTTCTTGATAAAATTTATTGGACTGAATGTTTTTCCTTTGATTTTTGAGCAGATATAGGACTAGAACTACTATATTTATGTATGTGGCTGGGTTTCATTGGTCTTATTTTCAGTGTAATTGATAGAGTCATTCAGATCCACTGATCCTGTCGTTTATCACTTGCTACAACCAGTGTTCCTTGACCAACAGTTTTATCTTTTTACTTACATTTCAGATGCTGATGTAGGGGTTTTTTAAGAAAAGATTCATTGGGTGATACAAGGCTTTTGGGCTTGTCTGCATTTGTCCACTGATTACATTGCAATGCTTCAGAGAAAGGTAAAAATGATTTGCATTTCTGCACAACCTTGCAACCAGGGCTCTTAAGGCATTTTACAAAACCCCAACAAGCAATTTCTCATCCATACGCGTGAGATAGGCAACAATTTGTGTCACAAATGAGAAAGCTGAAGTAGTGGGAGAGTATGATTTGGAATGAAAAGAGGAACAGTTGTAGCATTTAATCTGATTTATCTGATCTCTTCCTAGATACACAGTGCACTGAAGGACAACACAAAGCTGCGCTGTCTTCCTTACACCCTTCTCTATACTTCCCTCATGTAGCCTGTGCTCATGTTGATTCTGGGTCCACCCTGCAGTTCAGGACTCAACACCACCCTGGAGTGAAGCCCTCATGGGCAGTCAGACTGGGAGTAGCGCAGGCAAGGAGGGAACATCAACCTCTGCTAGCCCTTCCCAACTTTCCAACCTCTTCTATGCCCTCCTGCTTTCTCTCCCACCTCCTTCAGTTTCTTCCAAATTTCCTGCTGCCGGACTGTCTCTGCCCCATGAGACAGCCCTGAGCTAGGCAAGGTGGAGCTTGCAGACCATCCCATGACGTGGTGAGACCATATTAGCCACTGCAAGATGCTAAAAGGATCCATATTCACACATAAAAAATATAGGGCCATGAAGTCCTAAACACTCTTTTCATAGGCCAGATGTTCACACTGAATGTAAGGTGTTGCAAACATCTAAGCATCTGTAAGTACAATAAAACAAAATCATGGCTATTTCAAGCCATTTCTTGGCTTCTTCCCGGGTAGGTTACAGAACATTTCCAAGGTTTGTGTATTACATATTAGGTCTTGGGTTGGTTTGTTGTTTGTTTGGTTTTTTTTCTTAAATTAACACATTAAAAAAATAAAAGGGGCATTTTAAAAACTAAAGTGTGGATTAGCCACTATCATGAGAAAGTCTTAATTTTTCAAAGGCACAAGCTATTCATTGAAGCACCTATATCAGGGCCAGATTGCAAATGTCAGGGTGTGTAGTGATATACTTAGCAATATCTTACCTTGGTAGACTGAGGTCTTCAAAAATATTTTCTTCTAAATTTGGGTGCTGAGATCCTGTGAAATTTGGAGCTTACATACCCCTTCAAGACAATGCTCAGTATAAGCATCACAGTTAGCTAGTATAATGATCCAAAATGTAAAACTACTTTTCTCCTCTTTAGAATACATAAAACTACCTGAAAGTTCTTGAAAGTATTGTCATATTTAAGGATGACTGCTGTGCTGCATGGTCTCCATTTCATGTGGATTATCATCATGCTACTTGAATTTGTGGACTCCAAGGAGGGAGAAAAATAAGGTGCTTTTAATTAAATATTATATAGAGAAAACCAACCACCATGAAAATAGATATTCAGAGCTAGTCACAGCAAAATTTTCTTTCACAAAGACTGTGCTCTGGCCAGATACAGACTAGTTTCATCTTTTCTACTTGTATCCATAGATGTACACACAGCCCTTGAAGCTTGGTATATTCATTTATCTTTTCACTGAGACTCTTGGATAAACCTTTAAATTATTCATCTCATTTGATTAATACAATAACCTTGGATGGACTCAGATCATTTTTGTCACATGAAAGATGATACTGTATATTACATCTATAGCTGTATTATCACAAATTTCTACTGGTAAACAGTTTATTCGGAAAAAAATATGGCTCGCTTCTCTTCGTGAAATGTTTGCAGTCAGATGACGGTGTTTATGAATTTGTTCATACTTGATATGGTTCAGTGAACAGATTTTGCGATCACTGTGTAGCTCTGTATTCGTTGCCAGCTAATGACAGGAGGTGTTCAGGCAATTATGTGAAATTCACTGTTTGATTTTTATGGCAGGTCATCTGCATATCCTGGTATTGTTACTTTTTCCTCACTAAGCTCATTAAGTAACTAGCTTAATCTTTGTTTAGCTTGCATCCCTCTCCAGAGGCAGCTAAGGGCTTCTCAAAAGGACAGCAAGATTCAGTTCTGCTGCCCCACAGAGAAGGGGGTGGGACTGGGGAACATCCAAGCTGCTCCAGCCATGGGATGGGAAAAGACTGGAGATAAGAATGGGACCAGGATAAAAAGCCAGGAGAAAAACCCTGCGAAATTTCATTTGCTGTTCTGGCTGCTGGTAGGGGAGGTAAACAGTGTCTGTGTGAGGAAGAAGGACCACAAGTATTACTACTTACATCTGTAATTCCTGTGCTTCAGAACTTGATCCTTCTCTGTCTCAGGACCAAGTACAGTGAGATCCGCAACTATGGAGAGTGAACTGTGGAGAGGGATGAGGCAGATGAAGAGGCAAAAACCTGGCACTGTAGGAAAAATGAACCTCAAGAGCCGGGACAATGAGAACTCATCTCTCCAGGAAAATCAGGAAACGCGTTGTACTAGGGACGAGAGTTGTGCTTGCTGGTACAGACTCCATGCTCTGGGATCCACTAACCTTTTACCGAAGCTTTCAGTGAGGGCTGCATAAGTGAAGACAGGCATAAATGGCATGTGGAAGCATGTTTGTCATGGGAGCAGATGGGAAACAGGCTCGTCATGACTTATTGTGCGTAAATATATTGTTACTTTCCTAATGTTTTTACAAGCAAATGAATGACGTAACCCTTCCTCCTTTCAGCTAAGTTGTCCTTGTTTTCAGCACAGACATAATATTTGCAGAAGTCCTATTTTCTACGAGTACTCGAGGAAAGTAGTAATTCGTATGGGAATTTGGAAAGGTTCAGGGTCTACCCTGGGCAAAGAGGGTGCTGTGCTTGTGGGATGGCGTAGCCTCACAGGCTGTGGCTTGATGTTACAGAGAATAAATCTGTAGGGCTCCTGCTGCAAGATGATGTAAAATGCTGATGCCCTGTAAGCCTAGGCTGCCGATTCAGTCGCATTCAGAAAATTTGACCGGTTGGTATGGCCCCCTCTGTGCCTGAATCCTAACTTTCTGCCAGATAAAATATCATCTATCCTCCCACAGTAGGGACAAAGCCAGCAACAACACGTAAGGGCAGCAGAAAGTCTGTAGCACAAGCGCTAGCTGGTTGCTTGGAAAGGTTTTCACCCTCTCTTGCTCCGTAATCAAATTCACTTACTGGTGATAGTGCAGACATCATGGGATTACGTCTTTTCTGGCTTTTAATTTTTTCCCCCTCTTGGATTTAGTTTTCATCACGCAGACAGCGTATACTTGATGCCCCTGTCAGGTGTATTAGGTCGTTGAAGTAAATTTACGGGNAATATTACCCAAAATACCAGTGATACAAGACATCCTCTGAGCTCATTGTATCAGGTGCATTGATATAGATTTAGTAGTATGTAGACAGTTAATAGAAGTCAGAGATTTAGATACCAAATAACTGTGCTTGGGCATATTTGATCACGTATTTCTTTCTTTCCTCACCTCTCAAGTTCTGTTGGGATGCCTGAGTCACAGCAGGTCCAAACAGTGGGGGTTAACTGGAGGAAGCATTGCCTACATATCTAGTAGCAGCTCCCCAGCTGAAGTTAAGCTGACAAAGCTCTAAGAAATTTGCAAGTGGTAAATAGCAGAAGAAAGAAAAGATGCCAAGAAGAACAGTCCATTTTCTAATGAAGGCATGCTGTTTGTGAACAGGATTTTCTGCTCTTTGACCAGCTCTGCTTCTCACCCAGTTTTTATCTATGTGTTTCTTTTTTAGTCTGTCATTGACTTACACAAAAGTAACGGAATTTTGCCTACTGGACACATTTGTTTTTCTAATTCCCAATATGAAACCAGGTTTGCACTTCACTTTCCACTGTGCTTTTATGCATTTAATTGCACTGTGAAATTCAATACTTTGGGTTTGTTTGAAATTATAAAATAACTCTCATCAATGAGTCTTTTTTGCTTTGCTTCAGTCACAGCATGTGTATGATTTAAAAGTTGCACCACCCACGTTGTCCAAAATTTTGCTATGCACAGATGCTCAGTAAATTGCATACCTCCATCTGTGGCAATATAATTAGCTGGAAGAAGGTTTGAATTTGGATTTAATGTATTGTATTCTGATTCAGTTTGAAACTGTTTTCATTCCTCTGAATTATGGGGGTGGGGGTTCTGCCATTGAATATAGTCTGCTGCTCTTAAATTTAAAATATTTCTCAGTTTAAGCTCAGAAAGAAATTGAACCCATTTTAAGTAGCATGAACTGCAGTGCCCAGATCTCTTAAGAATCCAGTAGTTCTTCAAAGCCTTAATACATTCATAGGCATGTGCAATGGCTGTGTTCTTTTTCACATGGAATAAACATTTGAAAATGATGCAAGTACAGTAAATATCTGATAAATATATTTCTAGACCGTAAATGAGTAGGTGTTTGCCATAATAACCATAATTCTTAAATTTTCACTAAGAATTTTATTCTGAACATTTCAAAGGCTTCTAACAACCACTGAGCAAGGAAATTTTGTAAGAAGCCTGCAGAATTGTTATTTTAGCAAGACAGGGGACAAAAGGACTGTGATTTGCCCAAACTCAGCAAAAGCAATAGAAAGAAAATTCAGGCATCATGTTCCACAACATTATTTTAGCCCCTCAAATAACACTCATAAGTGAAAGCATAGTAAATGCCATTTTCAAAAAATATCTTCACGAGAAACTCTTATTGTAGTTGCTTATTAGGTTAGGTGCAGTGTGCCATAATAACGTAATGTTTTTCTAAACATAGTAATCTTGACATTTTTAGTTATCATTTTTCTTGGTCTCATTCCCTGAACAAATAGATAACTATTTTTTAAAAAACTGTAAATTTGTGCCCCTGCTGTAACCATACTGAAGGCATAATCAGAACTGGTATTTGATTGTGGCAAAAACACACTTTGCTCGTAGAGCATCCTGCAAATTGTAGTATCTACGTGATCCCCATCAAAGCAGAACGCACTGCATTTGTCATCCAGGAAAACATTCAAGTCAGCCTGTGTTCTTTATAAGGTTGCTCACACTTGGTACTGTCTTGCCCAGTCATAAGCATACAATCAATCTTTCTCCAACAGAACAGAGGGGTCAAAAATCAGCTCAGTTAACAAAAGGTGAAACTCATTATGGGGAAGAATGCAGTACGCGGCCAACTGTGGTGCAAGTTTGCAAGACTTCTCCCAAGAAAGACGAGATTAACAGCTCATGTTATCTGTCATAGCTCTTCAAAACTGAGGTTACTAGGCATAGCAAAACTTAAAAATCTGAAATATCAGTCTGTGCATCTGATCCTAAAATCAACCCCTTTAGGAGTTGAGGACAATATTTAGAACGCGATTTTGAAACCAAGTGATATCCCTTCCAATAGCTTGAGCTGCATATCTGCTTCAAGTTCCTCCGAACTTCAGGGAGTCTGTTAGTGAAGTCAGCGGGGTGCACCAGCTTCTCCTGTGTGATGTTCCCACCCGTCTCTGTGCTGCACTTCCCAGCTCTCCTGCAGTGAAGCATCCTGAGTAACCTTCATGAAGGCACTTCTCTCTCTTTGTGCTCAAAGACAGGGTCCGCAGTCTGGCCTTAGGAGACTCCAGCCTGACAATTTTCTTTGCAGCCCAATCCACTGTCATCTTCCTTGTAACCAATTCCTTATCCTTCTTTCAGTTCCTGCATTAATCCTCACTCTCCAGATTCCTGAGAAGCATAAGGATAACTTTCTTGTAAAAAAAGTTCCCCTAACTAGGTAAAATGATTTCACATTTTCTGCTTCTTTTCTGCCTCTCCTCACTTTTTAGTATCTCCTCTATATACATGGAGTAAGA
Source organism: Burhinus bistriatus (assembly GCA_013397275.1). Classification (NCBI taxonomy): domain Eukaryota; kingdom Metazoa; phylum Chordata; class Aves; order Charadriiformes; family Burhinidae; genus Burhinus; species Burhinus bistriatus. The sequence goes on from VYXH01003494.1 coordinate 121,169, forward strand.
GCTTAGTTCTCATTGATAATGACATTTTCAAAAGCTAAACGTAAAGTCTAGAATGGGAATTCCTGGTGACCGGTTACTGCATGTACCAAATGTGCAGTACCTCGGAGGGACTCCAGTGCTGTACTTGACCCTTAACTATTTTGATTTATGTTTGATGGTATCACAGCTGTTACCTGTCTTTCAGTATGTGAGGTATATATGTCACATTCCATATCTAGTCATATTCTCATGGGTGATTCAGTTATTTTTAAACTTTAAAAATAATTCTGTTCAGACACATTTTGGTAATAGTTGATAAATTCATTTCAGTCAAAGCATTGCTTTTGTAGAACCACAGGATAGTTTACATTGGAAAGGACCTCTGAAAATCACCTAGTCATCTTCCTGCTCCAAGCCCTTACCTTCAAAATTAGATGAGCTTGCTCAGGGCCTTGTCCAGGTGGTTTCAGAGATCTCCAAGGGGGCCGATTATATAGCTTGTTCCATTTTTTGACTACACTAAATGCATTTTTTCCTTATACTTAAGTAGAATTTTCCTTGTTGCTGCTTGTGTCCGTCCCTCTTGTCCTTTCATTGAGTACCTCCAAGAAGAGTTTGACTCTGACTTCTTTGTACCCACTTATTAGGTAGCTGAAGAAAGCAATTAGATCTCTTCTCCGGGTCAAACTAACCCAGCTCCCTCGACCTCTCCTTGCATATCATGTTCTCCTGCTTTCAGCCAGGTGCTCTCCTGTTTATTAATGTCCTTCTGCATTGGACAGTATTCCAGATTCCTCATGAAACTACATAGCAGGGATTAATCCCTTTCCTTAATCCGCTTGCTATGCCCTCAATAGCACATCCCAGTATGTAGTTCGCCATCATCACTGGAAGGGCTCAAACTTGAGCCCTAACAGCACCATTTAATTGTCTTTTGTGCTTTTCATTACCAGAAGGTAAAAATGATGCTGGTCAGTTTTAATAGATGGATGAAATAACGGTGATGGCAATGAGATTGTTGGGTTTTCTAGAGGATAATGCAGATTGCTGTTTTTCAGGTGTTTCAAGTATGATTTTGCAGTAAGGTTACTGATCAGCTTGTAACACAGAGTGGAAATTTCAGATTTCAAATATTTAGATGCTTGGCAAGGTATCCAGAGCTTTTCTCTTGATATACAGCATTATTGAGTTGCAAGCAGCATTTTGATACGTGTTTGCTAGGAACTGGGCAAGTACACTTTTTGATATGAATGTCCCACCTGGCATTTTCAAAACTACACCATTAAACCTGAATCAGTATTCTAGCTTGATACCACAAATTCTGTCTTCTTAATTATTCATCTGTGTTATAATGCATCAACTCATTATTCTACCATGTCAACACGTTGAATGTTCTGGTTGCTGTTGAATTCTAGCATCTGTTTTAACTTATATAACTTTTCCTAACAAAATCCTTCTGGACCAAAATATAGCATATTTTTGTTAAATACATAAGATCATGTTTTTCAGAAAGATTGGTAAAAAAGTTAAATCCAGCAATTTCTCATCACTTTTTCAAGTTTGAAAATGACATCTTTCTCTCATATTTGTTCAGGCTCCAAACATTACATTTCATTAAATTCCCAAACAAATGATGTTATAATCTTCACTGATGACTGAATGACTTAATCTGACAACATCTAAACTTGAGTTTTGAAGAAGACTTGCTCAGCATTTTGGAGCTATTTGTGGCTAGTTGCATTAAAACAAAATAGGCTTGCACATTACTTCATTTTAGATGCTCCTGTAGGTTTAGAAACATCCATAAGCTAGAAGAGAGTTCAACACCACCATTGTGTGAAACAAATAAGTACAACGTAATTACATACCAGTTGAGTTGTATTTACATTTACGTTTAGATAATGGAGGTCCTATCCTACCAAGCATTGGGTGGACAAATCTCCCATGTAGAAGTTGCTGCTTCTTAGTTCCCAGGGATATAACATGGGGTATACGCAACAATAACCACTCAGGTAACACCTGATCCAAAGGTACTCAGAAGCCTGCATGCATACATTCAGTCTAGCTATAAGCTCTGCTACTGACTGCTCACCTGCGTTTCACATGCGTTCCTATGCTTTTTCAGGTCAGCTTGCCGAGCCTGCACTAAAGCACAAGCTACCTCTGTTAGTGCTGTGTGAACAGGTTGCACGAAGCTGTGTGGGGGACGCTCACATCTCTGCCCTGTAGACAGGTCCTGGAGGAGTGTTGGCATAGATGTGGAGTTCAGGGCATCCTTTTGCAAAGCTTATCTCACTGGAAGAAGTGATAGTTGGACTGGACAGGTTTGGACTGAGGGCTTCGTTTCATTTCATTCGTTATGTTCTTCTCTTTTCCTTTTTCCTGTCACAAATAGGAAATCAGAGAAGATAAATTGTGGCAGGTCAATCCAGGTTTAGAGTGCTCTGACTGTGAATTGCTGCAAATGAGAAAGTAGTATGCAGTCAGAGCAAAATACTCCTCCACCTTCTCCGCTGCTCTTCCTGCATGGGCAGAAGGAAGGATGACATCCTTCATGCTATAGGAACAAATGACAGAAGTGCAAAAGAATCTAGTGGCCTTGGTTTTAAAAATACATTAAATTAATTAATTACCGTCTCTAAGTGGTGTCTTAATGCCGTGCTTGGGGCATCTGGGGCTGCTGTAACACAGATAATGAAATTACCTATGTGTATAAATGACTACTTCTTGTATCTCACCCTGGCTGAACTTGAGACAGACTCTTCCTGAATACAAAGTAGTGCCAGATGACTTCCATTGTCAGGGGCTGAGCTGCTCTGTTGAGGTGCGGAGAACACTCCCTTTCTGAGTACAACAGGGATATCAAAATTGCTCAGCCTTTTGCAGGATTGCGCCTTGAAACTCCTTACCTCTGACAGATTGACAAGCAAAGTAGTAGAAAAAGTGAGTGGGGAGTTACCATGGTGATCACAACATTTGATAAGTGCAAATAACACTGCTCCATAAAGCAACCATGAACCAGAATACAAAGATAGCATTTATTGTGGCCGAAAGTCCAAATTCCTAGAAACCTTGCCTCGTTGACTGTCAATATGTTGATAGCTGATGTGATTTGATGTCTATCTTTGATATATGAGTGACTTTACACTAAAAATAGGGGGTTTTGTTTTGTTTTCCCCTAATGAATTGGCAGGGACTATAAAGAGAGAGAAAACTGAAATCTGAAAACTGTGTGGAGATGGTAACCAAGCAGATATCTGTCAGCATGTGGCTTCCTCTCTGCTGCATGGCTGCAGGTACTGGATTCCTCTTCTACAGCTTAGGCAAGACAAAGTATGCAGAAATGGGTTTTCAGCTAAGCCAGCTTGCCACAGAAAGTTATGGAAAACCAAGGCGAGAAGTCATCCACTTGTCTCCTCCTTTTACTCCCTGTCCTCTAGATTTGTCTGGCTAGATTCAGAAGCAGAGAACTAAGATAAGGCAGACTCCCCACTCTTCAACAGAACAGATTTAAGCTTTTTTGTCTGTTACTATAGACAGGATGTTCAGTCACCTTTAAAATCATTTTCTCCTAAATATGTAGCTAGTGCAACTCCTAAATCTGTAGCTAAAATTTTGCTAGACATCAGACTTTGACTAACTCTGAAAAAAAGACCTAATTTGTTTGATCTCAAATTAGCTGCTGTTCTGTTTATAATGACTAATTTAAAGTTTCCTGCTGATTCTGCTCGCAAATCTTACAGAGACTCTCGTAATAAGCAGAGAGACTCACAGCTACGGTCTGAGAGAATGGAGTGACTAATCAGAGCATCAGTTAAAGACAACATAATGTTGCATAGGAAACTTGGGAAAATGGAAAATTTTGCAAACTCATAGAATCCTATTTTGGATAATCCCTATAATATATTATTATAGCATTAAATTGATGTCTATATGATTATCAACAGAGAGATTCTCGTAGCCTAACTTCACCTAAGGCTTGGTCGTATTTTTTTGGCAGGCATCAGTGATGATCTTCTAAAACAGAGGGAGATGTTGTCAAGTGCACTTGTGGGAGAACGTGTTGTATTTTCCATCACCTAACACGGCCATCAAGCCCAACTAAACAGGGCTGACACAGAATTAGAATGACAGTCTGGACTATTGCCAGCCTTTTTTTTTTTTT
>VYXH01003494.1:129610-222633 GCA_013397275.1 Burhinus bistriatus
GTGTTTAAAAGTCGTGTAGATGTGGTGCTTAGAGACATGGTTTAGTGGCAGACCTGGTAGAGTAGGGTCAATGGTTGGACTGGATCATCTTAAAGGTCTTTTCCAACCTAGACGATTCTATGATTCTATGATAGATAAGGGACCTGTGGAGTACAGTGATGTGCCCTGTATTAACTTCAATGTTAAAAATTCTGCTGAGGGCAACGCTTTATAAGTGGCAAAGCATTATTCCTTTCCATGGGATTTATGATAATGACATTAATAATGATGAATTATTTGGGTATCTGTGTGGCAGTCATTTTTCTGCAGCTGTTTTTTCTGCCCTGCAGGGGCTGTTTCTTTTACATGGAGGTCAGTGAGCTTTTACTGCAATCACAGCAAACAAGCAAATGTAAATTTTTCATATAAAACTACAGGGGGGAAAAAATAATCCCTAGTTAGGATGGATGGATAGAATTGTAATAGATAAAGATATAGTTTAGAGGAACCCTAAGGCAATTTATTCTGACCAGTTTCAGATGTTGGTCCAGGAGAAACTTTCATAATGGAGTATCTTTCTGAAATGAAGGGCTGCTAACATATTCCTTTCTAGTCTCAGCTCTTTTTGGAAACATTGACTGATAATGCAAATTCAATAAGGCTATGGGAATTACAGTTTACCCAGATTATTCATTACTATTTTAAATGCTATCCCAGGTTTTGGAAAGGAAATGCTAACAATACTTTGAAATGTACAGTTAAAAATAAATCAGGTGGGAAAACATCTCCAATGTAAGATGCAGATGTACTGATGAAGTTTTGCTGCTGAGATCCAGTTCCAGACCTTTAAAAGAGCAGAAATTAATGAGAAAGAACACATGCTCCATGGCAACAAAGCTTCTCATGTCACTGTAGGACACCTAAAGGGTTCTTTGAAATGTGAGAAACTACCATTGGTCCTTGCTGTGACCTTCTTTCCTTACTGATGTTCCTTGCTGTGACTCCCGCATTTTGTTTCATATTGTTTTATATGAGGTTTGGGTGTCTTTTCAATGCAGTTGATTTCTGGAAACTGAGGAGCAGATGGTTAGTGTTTGTAAATTGCTGAAGCCTCGTGACTTCAAATGGTTAGTTGCCTTGAAAATTTGAACAGCTAACATAGCTATTTAAGGCCTGTATAATCCTTTTCTTTTCTCCTCCCTTACTTCCCTGTATAAAATGAAGATTGAATCTCCTCTATGCGGTTCTTAAACTGTATAGAATTTTTTTATTTGCATCTCACATAGTTTAATGATAATATACAGTTTAAGAAATTACTCAGATTCCTCACTTTATACATATGTTTAAATAAGTATGCATTTTTTATAGATTCTCAATTATATCAACATGTTTGATATTATTTTAATCTATACATTCAAGTTCTGTGATTCAGACACATATATTCTACAGTGAACATAAAATTATAGTAGAAATAAATAGTATAACTTAAGGTTTCATTTAGCACTTACTTAGCAAATTGTGATCTAAAATAAAAGTTTCACCTGAGGATTGAATGAAGAATTCCAGATTTAGTCTGTAGATTACAGTTTAAGAACAGGGCTCATTTTTAAACTGAACTAATAAAATCTGATTTAATCTTAACGGTTTTATTGGTATAATTATTGCCACCAAAGGAAAAAAAATACCCTACAATTTGTATTATTGCTGTGCATTTTGTAGCCATTGTACTAACATTTCCTTTATGACATAAGGAATAAATAAAAACTGTGTAACACATCCTTATAGTATTACAAATAGATCGCCCAATATTCTATCTCTGGGTGCTTCCTGTACTGCAAGAATCACAGAATCACAGAATCACAGGGGTCGGAGGGGACCTCTGGAGATCATCTAGTCCAACCCCCCTCCCAGAGCAGGGTCACCTACAGCAGGTTGCACAGGATGGTGTCCAGGCGGGTCTGGAATGTCTCCAGAGTCGGATACTCCACCACCTCTCTGGGCAGCCTCTTCCAGTGCTCTGCCACCCTCAAAGGAAAGAAGTTCCTCCTCATGTTTAGATGGAACTTCCTATGTTCAAGTTTGTGCTCGTTACCTCTTGCCCTCTCACTGGGCACCACTGAAAAAAGACTGTTGCCATCCTCCTGGCACCCTCCCTTTAAGTGCTTATAAGCATTGATGAGATAAGAAAAGAATAAAGGATTATTTCTGCATGCTCATTAATCTTGTATCATATTAGGGCAGAGCCCTGTGTGTTTTAATTTGGGAGCCCTCTTAGAGGTTTTGCATAATGCGGCCTTTGGTGTCCCCACTCGCTTTTCACACATGGCGTGAAGCCTCCATGGGCTCCAGGCACCCTCGCTATTAGGGCTTGTCCTGACCCTGCTGCAGCAGAGCAGCGCAGCACAGCGGAGCCTCGGCCGCTCTCTGGCCTGAACCCCATCTTCCCATGCTGCCAGCAGACAAGACCTGCCTCGCATCTCTTCTCTCCTGCTCCGGAGGAGACAGCAATAGCCCAGAGGAGTGAGCTGGCGACTCCATCTCACCAGCATCCCTGAGGACCACATGGACATCTCAGTCCCTTGCAGGTCTTGCAGTTCTGAGTGTATCTTCTCATCTCCTACCCTCTACTCTCACCTGGTCATTGTGCTTCATCTTTGCTCTAGGATTGTCCACCTTCCTCTTTAATCCCCACCTCATCCCTCATTGTCCTTCAAAAGACCCCATGAAAGACCCCATGTACTTCCTGCCCAGTAATTAACTCTCTGCACAAGAGATACCAGGATAAGTGATATTTGTTTCGACGTGTTATGCTCTCTCCACAGCCTGTGCCTTTTTCATCTATTTATCTCTAAGGAGGAGGCAGCTATTCTCTAGGTATATAATTCATAGCACAGCAGGTCTCTACTTTCAGTCAGCCTAGAGCTATTAACCGTTAATAACGTGGTTATCGATGATAACAGTGGTTTAGAGGTGCTTTTTTCCTTAGTACTGCAATTAAAGTAGAGGGCGACACTTCATCTTTCAGAGTGTAAAGGGGTATATAGCATGGGAATATACCCCTGGTTTCACGTTCTCCAGCAGCTCTTCATTACCCAACTGTACTACCCACTATGTGGACTAAGTGACAGAATTCTAGAAATTACCTTATCTATAAATGATTTCTGAATTGTTTTTTTTTTTTTAATTGTTGTTGCAAGAAAATCAAAACTAATAGTTGAGGGGTTTTTTTTCCTAGTGTTATAAAGTTTACACGTCGTCTTGGTTTGCAGCCAATTTCATAAAACTGATGTTCCGCTTTTTTGTTGGTGCTTGGGTAGCTGTATGTGCGGAAAGCTGACTATACTTTTGTTTTGTTCTGTTACAATTAGCTCTTTTCCTCCCAATTAGTCAGTGGATTATGTTTACCTTTTCTGCTATGCTTTTTTGATTTTAATCACCTTATTAACACCTGGCTAATATCTTACAAATTCAACGGCTTCTCATAGCCAGTGCTGTTCAGTACTTTCCCCCTTTCATCGAACGCTTCCCTCCCTCCCTGCACTTCACTTCTCCTACTCATTTCAGCAAAGTAGTTCCTATGGCAACACACTTTCCATATACACTTTAGGTTGTGTTTCAGCATAAAAAACATCGTATCAGGCTCTCTTCTGTTTAACGAAGGTTTAGGCACACCCCACCCCCCATCTGATACTGTCTGACTCACTCTGGGGTTTGGACCAAACCTCTTTGGGGGGAATGTGGATTTTTTGACATGTAGATGTGTTTTGCAATTAAAAACCCCATTTTGTAGGTTTCTGGTCCAACTGCCTGACCAATTCAGGGTTGACCAAAAGTTAAAGCAATTTATTAAGGACATTGTCCCAATGCCTCTGAAACACTGACAGGATTGGAGCATTGACCACCTCTCTCGGAAGCCTGTTCCAGTGTCTGACCACCCTCTCAGGAAAGAAATGCTTCCTCGCGTCCAGTCTAAACCTCCCCTGGCACAGCTTTGAACCATTCCCACGCGTCCTGCCACTGAAATATTTAACAGGCACGATCTTTCTGTAGTCTTCTTCAGCAGTCTAGGTGGGCTGGTGGGATTTATCATTAATCTTCGAAACTAGTGTTCCTGTTATGAAAGGATGCTGCAGAAAACAGCATCTTCCAGAGGACACCAGGCACTTCCAGGTCAGCACTGCTCTGCGGCACACAAGGGGCTACAGGATCCTGGTTCAGTCAAGTAAGATGGTCAATGCTGCTCCACACACAGGTACAAATTGTGCTCACAAAATAACAATCATCTCCTTCAGTCAGCCCTCACAATCCATCAACAAGTCTATCACAAACAAAATCAACAAGATGTTCCCGTTCGCAGCTTTTGGATTGTAATGACACAGTCTGTTACAAACCCATCAGATGTTTCAGAGCTGGGTTGCTTTGTGAGCATTTGAACACGTTGCTCTCCAATGTGATGTTTTTCTTAGGATGAAACAATCTTTAAATATTTGCACAATAATATTTGACTATGTCCACTTGGCTGGACGTGAGAAGAAATGTATCCCCATTATTCATATAGGTGTATGTGTGTGCACACGCATGAATCTATATAAAATGAGTTTTCCAGAAAGAACTCGCTCTTTCTAAAGCCCAGAGGCTGTTAGGTGTTACTATTTATTTGTATTATCCCAGTGACTTTTAATCACATGTTCCTTTTTTGCTACATGTGAACCTACGTGTCACCTCTGCCCAAACCAGTTATATTTTATGCACATGATGTGATTAGAGATGCTTGCAGACAGGCGGAAGATGGAGTGCAAGGAAAACAGTAAGATAATAATGATCAGTAAGATGGACGGCAGCCTAATAATGCTGCAAAATTAAACACCGTTACAGTTTTGTAGGTCTCACGGAAAAGCTGATCAAAGCAAAGATCTAGGAAAATTAATTTTGGATAGATTTCATGAAACGAGATTTTATTTGCCAGTGACAAAGAAAAAGAAATTGCAGTAATTGAAACGTAATATGAAAGCTCGAGCAGAAGATTTAGTTGTGTGGAATCGAATTTACTCTGCTAAGCATTAATAATCCTACCTAGGTCAGGAAAAATAATTTTAATTATATGTAGTTAGAAGAGTTTGGCTAAAATTTTCAAAAGGATCCATGAGACCACAGCATCCATAGGAGAAATGTTTTCCATTTCTAAAAGTGACTGAAGCTTTTAGCAGCAAGTATCTCTTTGTCTTTGAGTAAACATACAGGCTTCTAAAGACTAGATTACATATATTTCTTCTTAGGTACTTACAAAGATGCCCAAGAATCCACCAAATAGGTGTGTTGAGTAGCAACTATTGCTTTCGGGTTAGACATCTACCTAAATGCTTTTACGAATCTGCATCTTCACACTCTGACTACTTTTCAAACTTTTGGAGTGGACACTTAAACACTTAAGTTTTTAGTTTAGTTTTTACCTAAGCTTTTATGCTGGACTTGTCCCATGTCGTGGCTGGGCCATAGAGCCGCTTAACTATTTTGCAAAGCTGGATTCATAATTTGGTTTCTGTTCTTATTTTATCAAGCAGCTGCTGCCTTCTCCCTGCAGTTCCCATCAAATGCTCGTTTCTCCATCTTTGTGGTGGTTAATTGACTTGCTAGAGAATTAAAAAAAAAAACAAAAACAAAAACAAAACACAAATTGCTTATAATTTAAAGTGTGTCTGCATGGTGTGTTTAGGCAGATGAGAAATTGCTCTGTCTGTGATGTGAATTGACTCGTGACTTTCATATGTTTGATCTATTCTATCAAAAATACTATTGTGGCAACAGTAATCTGGAAAATATTTTTTCCTAAGCTTTAGCAGAACTGAGCAATAGACTATGCAATAAAACCACTATGTCCAGAAGTCAGATGTTTGTAAGACAATAGTTGTAGGAAGTGTTGTCTCTTAGCATCCTATTTAGAAAATAAATTACTTGTTTTTACGTGTGATGGTTGAGGCTGGATATGATTACACGGTTGTATAAAACGTACAGAAAATCATGAGATCTTGTCTGTGGTTAGCATCAGTCTCCTTTACCGGAGACATGGATTGTGTAATATCATGTGTCCAAAGGGGAAACAAAGCAGAAAGCTTTTGGAAAAGGGCTATTGATTTTACATAGCTATAAACTGGTGATTTTTGTATCATCACTGCAATTTCAAAACACCTTCCAGGTCTGCATTAATTAGTGTAACTAACCTATGCCAGTAATGGTTCTTCTCATCTCACCTTTTGAAGGAAAACAGTGTGGGCAGAGAAGTGTTTTGGTTGGATTTTTGAAGTTATCTGTACATGCATATTACTATATACTCATATTATTTAAAGCAAGATGAAAAGCAATGTTTAAAAGCAAATCTGGTGAGGCCTGTGACTACCCTCAGTTGTGCTGGGAATTCATTCCTTAGCCACCGGCTGACCTGTCAAATTGCGGTTCAGCTCTTGGGTGCTCGGCCTGAGTCACATCACTGTAATTCCAGCCCAATTATCTTTCATATTCTCAACTAATGTTTGGTGGGTAGGTACAGGTCCGGTAACTGCGAACATTCATATTTACGTAAATGAGACCCAAAGTGGGTAATTTGAGCTCTTACATCACTGGGCATGTTTAAAAGTCCTGGGCATAATCCTTCCAGACTACTACACTTCAGAGGTGTAATGAGCTTTTTTGGAGAGGCACTTGACTGGTAATTATTTAAAGACTTAAGCAAGCAATGTTTGGCATCCTATGATTCCCCAGAAATTAGTGGTGGTGGCTGTGATCAGTAAATGAGAAGCAGAGGTCGGTATCATGTGTGAAACACTTCAGAACTGATTGTACACACTTAGCAGCTTGTATCTTGATTTTCAGAATGTGGAGGTGTAAAGTGAAGAAGAATTTCATCTCTTTTCTTCAAGATTAGGAGGTTCGGAAAATATGCAAATCTGGAGATATTCCCACATGTAACTATAACTATAAGCTAATTTTTACGTGAGGTACATATTTATTTTTTAAAGCTTGCATATGTTGTCTTAAGTCAGTTTAATAAAAGTGTTTCCCACAAAAAAAATTAAGCATTTGAATTCTACTTCTATCTTGTTTTTCTGAAAGTTTCTGGAACAGTTTTAATATAGGATTTGATTACAGCAATGAAAACATGTTAATTTACTCAAGTCTCTGTATTTTATTTTTTTTTCTTTTTTTTTTTTTTGNNNNCAAATAAAAAATTTTAATTTACTCAAGTCTTTTTATTTTTTTTTTTTTTTTTTTTTTTTTTTTTTGGCAAAAAAGAAAGAAATCTCCCAAGTTGCATAACTCAAACCATACAAGAATAGGCACTTTTCTGATTCTCAAAATTACGGAGAAGGGGAGAGGAAAATTCTTTGGGCCATTTCACTTGCCTGGAAACACTTCATTTACACCAAGATGGGATTCAGTTCACAATTAATGTCAGGTGTGGGCATCAATTTAAGATTAAAGCTCATGAATTTGAGTGCCTCCATGTGGATACCTGTAGTGAACCAAACCTTATCCCTAGATAGGCAACCAAAACTTATCCCTAGACTTCCTTTATGGTCAAGAACAGTTGTAGACCAAGATCTATGTGATCTGTTTTAAGCATCTACTAATTCACATCCATTGACTATTAGGGCAGTGTAAATGACCTGGCCAGATATACATGTCTTTATTGCAGACGTTGTAGAAGTCATTGCATCACCAAATCTCAGCCTAAAGGTAAAATTATGCTAAGCATAATGTAATATGCTAAGCCAATGTAATGGGCTCACTGATACTGAAGAGGTTCTTGCTCTTCTTCGCTCCCTTTCAGCACTCTGGTGTTCTTCTGTCCCTGCACTGGCTAATTCAGCTTTCTGAATGACCAGAAACTAAAGAACAAAATAAAAAGCAAATTCTGGTGCGTTAGTCACTTGTCAGATTAACATCAGACCTGTCAGAAAGGAAGGGAAAGAGAAAACAGGGAGAGCTCTTCCTTAAAAGCAACAAATGTGACATTGGCTCTTCAGAGCTGTGTGACACCATCCCAGGTGATCAGAATCTGAATGAAGTTGCGGTCAAAGAGCAAAAAACCCACAACAATCTGTTAAAAACGTGTAGAGAGGGAAGCAGATCTGTGTGAAATGAAGGCATGTCAGTGAGAGGCAGGGCCTCTTTCGAAAGGCTCAATGCCAACCCCTTTACTTGGTATCACAACAAAATACTGTGGAAATAATTATGTCTCTAGCTGAAAACTGTGACTTAAACAGAAGGAAAAATACATATAAATACTTTTTGGAAGCACAAAGAAAGAAAAATAGTGTGATGAAGTTGCTTCCTTTAAGGCCATACATTACTATTGCTGGGGGATGGAGTTTTCAAAAAACCCTTCAATAATCTGATGTTAACAGGAGCAGAGTTAGACCAATAGGGAATGCTCTGAAAACTATCCAGGAATTACATGGAATCACAAAATAATTCAGGATGGAAGGGGCCTCTGGAGATCATCTATTCCAATACCCTGTTCAAAGCTGGGCCAGCTCAACCAGATTGCTCAGGGCCTTCCTCAGTCAAGTTCTGAGTATCTCCAAGGAACTCCAGAGTTACCTCACTGGGTAACTTATTTCAGTGTTTCACCACCCTCACGGAGACATTTCTTCCCCTAGATTTTGTCAGAATTTGCCCTTGCTGCAACTTGTGGGTTTTGCCTCTTGTCCTTTCGCTGTGCACCTCTAAGAATGGTCTTTCTCCATCTTCTCCAGACCTTCCCATTAGGTAGCTGCAGACAGCAACAAGATCCGATCTTTGCCTTTTCCTCTTAAGGCTGAGCAAACTCAAGTGCCTCAGCCTCTCCTTCTACATGAATGCCTACAACGGGGTTATGCGAAGTAAACTACATATGAGAAGGCAGGTCTCCTGCTGTACTGTCTCGCTCACTTTTTGGGCAAAGGGGCAACTCTGCCAATCTACTTTTATCCTGAAGCCCTGTGGAGCTCTGACATGAATTATCGCCGATTGTAGATGACAGAAGATATGTGCATTGCTTGGTTACATGAGAACATCATTGTTCCGTGTGACTGCTCCTTTTATTACAAACCTTACTGTAGCACAGAACAAACCACATTGCTGCTGCCTGCTTTTCTCTTCCTTGAAGTATCTGTCCCTCAAACCAGGACAGTATCATTAATTAGTTCATAATAGTAGCCACGCATCCCAAATACATTTCGTTTCATGATCGCAGAGTGCTTTGGAAGATGCGGGATGAAGTTATACTTGCTAAGGTACAGAGGTGCAAAGGGGACGAGGAATGACACAGAAAACAGAACAGAGCTTGTGCTTGGGGAAGGTGAAGAGCTCACCCAGGGCACCTTTACGGTGGTGCCGGTGACTTTCAGGAGGCAAAGCTGGGAGGAGGCACTCTGGCTGCTTTGTTATACTTCATATATTCCAGAGGTTCTCATATACATTGGGGTTTTTGTGCCTTTTTGCCTAAAATTGCCTACGATTTAGTTAAGTTTCATTTAATGCAAGCAATATGAAGCAAATTTTGAGGGAGTCTCTTTTCTTTTTTAATCAAAATGCTGCTTTTGAGACACTAAAACTGTTAAAATGTGGAAAAAAAAATCCACAAACATTTAAGTAAAACCCATATTTGGTGAACTCCTATATCATCAGAAGAGGGCTGCACCAATTATATCTCCACAGATATAAAAACCTAGAGCAGGAATAGGTCAAAAAGCTGTTCCAATTGTACAAATTGTGTTAAGAATATATTTGTATTTTACTGGTTTATATTAATAAAGTTACCATTGTGGGAATTCTTTGAATCATAAATTGGAACTAATTTCCTAGTCTCTTCTTTCCCACTATATGTTTGTTGGCTTTTTTTTTTTTTAACATTTAGGAATGAGTTTAACACAATAACAGAATTTCTAATATTATTTTACTTTTAATTTCTTCCCAGTTCCTCTCTTTTTCACAGAGGAAAATTTGCTCCACGGTTTTGGGACCTGTAAGGCAAACAGGCAGGGCCTAGGACCCACAAGATGAGGTATTTAGACACGTAAATGTCATTACCTGCACCCACAGGATAGCAGACACATGCAAAAGGATGAAGAGGAGCTGCAAAAATATCCTAGCTTCTGAAGTGAGAGAAAGAAAAAGGAGAATCTATGAAAGTATTGAAACTATAGTAGAAGATGTTGCTGTGCTGTAAAATTCTACTAGTATAGAATTAAAGCTTCTTTTAAACTATTTAAGGAAAAAACAGACAAAACTCATCCTTCAGTGCTTTTTAGAGCAATGCAATGTTGTAATTTTCCTAGGATTCAGTTAATAGTCTTCAAGGCCATGATACGGGCTTGAATCATCTCTCTTATACCTGTCTGTCATGTGCTCTTAATTTTTACGCTAGTACCACACTGCTGAGGACAAAAATCGGGTAGAACAAAACTGTGGTTTCCATGAAGGTAATGTCGGAGATGAAAACTGTCTTTGAGAAGATTATTCATCCTGTTTTGATTTGATGACACAGAGAAATGGAGAATTCAGCAATTCATGTGCTAATTTCTTCCAGTGGTTATTCATTTTAATAGATATTAAAATGTGTGCATTATTTCCCATGTGGATTTTTCTGTCTTCCAATTCCTAATCTCTTCTTTTCACGCCTTTCTAAATGAAAGTCATTAAGTATCTAATATTTTGTCCCATGAAAGTGGCTGTATGTTACAACTTCTCTATTTTCTCTTTGCCAAGCTAAAAACCTTTATAACAATTCCTTCAGCTCTTCAGAGGTCTGTCTCTGTGGCTGTTTTGGCTTCTGCCCTAGTGTTTCACTGTCATTTTTGGACAACAGCATTTCTTTCCGTGCTTTAGTACCAGTGTCCTCAGTACCCAAATACACATTTCTAGTCTGCATTTTACTCCTTTTTCTGCTCAGTCTGAGCACACCTAACCCATGTGAATTGTCCGGCCATTTTTACTGTAAATCCCTTTTAGAGTCACTCTCTTCAAGCATTCATAGCTTTTGTCCTTTGTTTCTTTATATTAGCTTTCGTATTAGTTGGTTATATTCAGACAGGCTGCATTCAGCTGGGACAATCTTAACAAATTGAGTAGATCATAAAACAGGGCTGATGTTCTCTAACTGTTATTACCTTCTCTACCAGTCTTTGTTCTAGCCTCAAATTTAGTCAAAAGAGCTTTCAAAACCATTGATGAAAATGCCGAAAAATAGGTATTCTTGTATTTATCCCTCTGAAACCCCGCCGAAAATATCTTCACTCAGCAATCATTTTGTGCTTTTAAATAACATTTTGAGACACAAAGCATTTCCTTGTAACTTAATATGCTCTTTACTGATACTGTACGGCACACGGCCTGTAGTGTTCGTTCAAACGCTTTCCAGAACACTATTATATTTAAAGAGCTTTTTAAATTCATTGTCTTTTTAAAGTCAGGAAAAAGGCTTTTTTTGAGGAGACGCATTTTCAATAAAATCACGTGAATGGTATTGTGTTCCCATCTTTAAATTTTTGTCGTTACTTTAATTGCGCTGATATTAGGCTGACTGCTCTGGACTTACCCCAGGATCTCTCCTCTCCTTCTGGATCACGATTCTTTCAGCCTGCTGGAGTTTCCTCAGCAGTCCAAGGTGCACTAAGGAGGAAAATCTATAAACCAGATGTATCCTCATCTGTCACTTCAAGAACTCTTAGACATTAATTATTCATGCCTATTTATGTATAATCTTCTATTCCCAGCTAATAATGTTTAGGTTTTTTGCTTTGTTTTTAATAAGCGCTCTACTAATTACAGACAGGTATTTAATCTCTTTCATGTAAAAAAAGTACATCATCCTATTTCTTTCCAAAACTTAAATAGAAGTATTTAGTGAATAGTTCCCTATGTTCTGCACTACGATTAAGAATTTCATTATCTTCATCTAATGATGGATCTACACCATTGCTCGGAGCTTTTTTCATCCAAATAGACTGAAACAGTCCTTTTTATTGTTCTTAGTCCTGCCAGCTATATTTTTTTGATATTTTTAGAACCTATTATAATTTCCTATACTTTATACCTTTTGATTTACACCAGGTGATAAGTTTTTTTCTTTTTATTTCTGATGGCTGCCTGTATTTCACCATGGAACCAGGAAGAATTTTTGAGCCTATCCTGCCCTTTCTAGAGCCGTATCTGTTGCTGGTAAAGATTGGTCATTAGGAACCGGGACGGCAGAGCAGTGAGTTGGAGGATCCATTGGCACAGCCTGCTGTGATGCTATCTGAAGGCCTGGCCAACTTTTCAGCCACATGCATAAAAACAGTAGGTGCGGACCATGGGCTCAAACTCTGTGGCTGTGGCCCCAGTGTTAAGGGGAGTCCCTGAGGAAAGTTGCTTGCATCCATGGCATCAAAAGTACCTTTTTTGGTACCACTTTTTCATATTGTGAAGGTGCCTGGCAGTTGTCCGTTTTCTTCCTCTGGAGGCAAGTTCTGCTGTAGTTTTTGCTTGAATGGTTATAGGAATAAAAAACCAAACCCAACAAACCATATGTAAGGACAGAGGCAAAATTATCTCCTCAGCTGAACCCAGCAAACCTTGACAACAGACTCCTATTTCTCTGTCTTGGGATGTCTGAGTGGCAAATTCTGCCCAGAGGCTCACGAGTAAAAATGTGTGGCTAACAAAACTTATGGTTTTTACTTAAAAGCAGAAGGTAACTGAATTTTCACCAGAGCTTTGAGGGAATACAGTAACAATAGTTTGTTATCTTCTAAGTGCTCTCTCAGCATTCACCTAGGTGCTTGATATGCTGATCAATGATATGGAATAATGTAATAAATTCCACCTGACAAGCTGAGGAGTTCAGTGTGGAGATTGTGCCCTACGTTAAGGGTATGCAACCCGGGAGAAAATCCAGGTGGGTTAGCAAAAACAGAGTTGGATCAAGACAAAGGGGAAATTAAATATCCAAGTTTGCAGGTCCTGTTTCAGGAGAGCAGTCCTAGGGCCAGCCCTTAGCTACCTGCTTGACATGTGCCTGATTCTTTAGTTCATGGCTGTAAAGTGTGTGCTGGAATTATTGTCCTTGAAGGGACTGTGTGGAAGTGCTAAAATGTTTTTTATATTTGCAAGAGGACTAAGAGGTCAATGACTATCCTATTTTGGGTACAGGGAGAGGACAATTTTGAAAAAACAAATGTCGCCTTCATCCAAAATTAGACCTTTCTGAAAAGAAGATCATAGAAAATCAGTTTATTCTGGTTTAATTCTGACATTTTTTAATTTTTAAATTTTAAGGCCTAAAATTAGTCCTGGATGTGACAGACAATATTTGAGTTTTTACTTGGTTGTTCACCATTATCCTCAGTTCCTTTAAGAAGACTGGGCCTGATGGAGCCCCTGGGGTGAGATGGAGATGCATCTCCTGTGTGATGGAGAATGGAAGGTGCTAAAAGCTAGGAGAAACTTCAAGGCCTGACAGGCAAAAGGATCACAGAAAGAAGATGGGATCCTGCAGCCCGTGCGCAGGCTGCGAGAGTTTCCGAGAGGAGCAGGGAGGAGGGAACATGAGTGCTGGTGTGGGGTCTGCTGCTTCTCAGAGCGTCCTTGAGTTAGGAGCAGCAATGGCTTAAAGTGTGGAGCCTTTCCTCCCATGGGGCCATGATGGGACAGGAAAAAACTGTATAGTCCCTGCATAATCTCTGTTTGATTTAAAATAATCACTCTGGTAGCATATGTGCTAATAAACAACGTTTGGCAATATCCCCAAAGCGGAATGTAATTGCCCTTGCTGTTAAATCATTAGCAGGGTCCCTGACACCTTTTGGCCCAGGCCACTACCACATGATCTGGGAGCCAGCCCAGGTGCAGGACCAGCCCCAGGGGCCAGGTTAAACTTTGGGACAGTAGGAGAGTTTGGTGGCACAGACGTGAGCAGCTCCAAGCTGCCTCGGGGCCTGGGAATCATCTTGAAAACATCCAAGTTACTAATTATAAACATAGCCTTTGAGGTCTCTCTAATTAAAAAATTCAGGATTCTAATAAAAACTCCATATTCTGAGCCCAAAAGTCTTTCAGATCCACCTCGCAGCTCTAGCCAGCCCTGGGTCCTGTGGCACTGGGGTTAAGCCACCCCTGGCAGCGTCTGCAGCTTCCAACCAGCACATGCAAGTGAGAAAGCAGAGCTGACTGCAAGCCAAAGGCCATCGTTATATTATTAGAGCTTTAAGAAGCCCAGAATGTGAATGTGTGCTATAAAGTTTTTTTTTTTAATTTTTTTTTTTAAGTACATTTTTCCCCTGCAGTCAGAATGTCGGAGCACCGGGAACAAACGCTCAGTTTGAGATCCCGGGGCGGCTAGCTGATGCTGCTGTGTGCTACGCAACCTGTTGGCACCGTGCAGCCTCTGCAGCTCTTGAACTGGCAGCTCGCCAGGAACTTGAGGGTCACCCCTAATTTGCCTATTTATTATTGATTGAACGCTGCACACTGTGCCAATTTGCATAAATCTACATAGCTTTTCAATTTTTAATTAATGCGTATCTTTTTACAATTTTTAATATATGCTACCAATCAGTTTCATGAACTACGGGGAGATAAAACCAGGTGAACAAAGCCAAAGGAGCAAATAGCACTTTTTGACCTAAAATCCACCTTTCTTCCCAGTGCTGATGTGCTTTTGAAAGCTGTTCTTAGGAAGTGAGCCACATTTTCTAATTGTTCCCATGCTTCTACTTAGCACAGACCTTCCATGAATACCCCTATGGCTGCTCGTGCAGACAGACACAAGTCCATTTAACTGCCCTGGCTTGCTCTTCTCCCCTTACGGAGCGCCCTGATCAGCAGCACTCTTTGTGGTGCCTCTCCTGACCTGCAGTATCCCTTTGTTGGGCTAGAGAAGATTAGGATGGAAAAAAAGATATGAAACAGAAGGGTAAAATTAATGGGGAAAATGATGCTTCCAAATTGGCCATCAAATATTTTACCTCTTCACAATGTTTCATAGCCATAAAATATTTTAAAAAACACAATTTTTTCTTTTAAATGTTTCTAAGCTTGTTTTTCAAGTAAATAAATAAATCTTGAAGCTTTGTGCTCAAAGGAAAGGGGGATATTGTTGCTGTCTTCAGCTGCCAGAAAGGAGGATATAGAGAAGAGTCAGAGTCTTCTCAGGGATGCACAGTGAGAGGCTGGGAGGTGATGGACACAAATTACAACAAAGGAAATTCCAATTTGTTATTACAAACAAAATCCTCACTATGACAGCAGTCAGATATCGGAAGAAGTTGCTCAGAGAGGCTGTGCAACGTCAGCCCTTGGGTATGTTCAGAACACAACTGGACAAGGCCCTGAGCAAGTGGATCTGCTCTGAGCGTGGGGCTGGACGAGATGAACTCTAGAAGGTCCCTTCCAACTTGAACTCTTTTTTGATTCTGTGAGACTCAAGTAAACCTATGAGAATCAGAATAGATCTTTTACAAGATACACTTTCATTTCAACTAGGTAAATATAGCAGTGCTTATCACAGTGTAGTTCACAGTGAAAGTCTGTAGCTGTTCAAATAATGCTTGAGTGCTCTGCCGAAATTAATTTGACACTTCAGTTACGGGTCTTTTGAAGAACATTTTGTGTGGATAATACGTAGAAGGGTGACACAGGATTTTTTTTCTCATAGGAGCCTGTTAAGTAGTCATATCTTAATGAAGGCACTAGGAAATTACCCTTCAAAGCCTGGCTTATTTTGCATGAGGTGTATTAATATGTTTACTGTGTAGCAGAGCTCAGGGTCTATCCCTTCAGTGAAAACTGAATGTGAAGTATTGCATGGGTATAAGGTAGTGTGTCTTCATGTAAGTGCACAGAAAGTATGTGTGAAAGCTGTAAAGTTTCTTGTGTGTGGAAATTGCCTTTCAGGACAGCTAGATAAGTGTTTAGAAACCTTCTCCTGGTAGAAAACTGCTCTAGCAAAACCAATGTTGAATTATTGGTTCATATTTTTTATCACATAGAGCCTGGTAATAAAGTTCTCTAGAAAATGTTTAAATCAAAGTTCTCTTAGAAAAAATGGAGGAGACTTCCATCTAAAAAGACATTTTTAAAGACAGTTACACACTATTTCTTGCTCTGAAATGAGGATACCTGAAAAGCTGGTTATTACTGGGGGCAGAAGATAGGTGGTCTTGGTTATGGAGTTGCTTTGAGCAGCAGAGCAACCCATGTTTTCTGTAAGAAGAGTTCATTTTTAATGCTGCTGGCAAAGGAGACCATAAAGTGAGAGGAGTTAGAAAACTTGCATAAAATACATTGAGAGATTGCCTGTTAATTCTTTTCCTTTCTGATATATATGCAACTGAGGTTGGTTTGTGTTTGCCAAGACAGGATTTGTAGAGGTATCTGGACTAAAATAGCTGAGGAACCATGCTGAGTCTTCTTCTTCCCATTCTAAAACCCCAAATGCTACTCGGCTGGGAAGCTATCCATAAGATATTTGTTTAGGTTTTCTCTCTTAGGGTAGCATTTTTATGCTAAACCAGTAAAATCACAACAAAATGACTAAGAGAGAAATTATGAAAGAACAACTGCAGGACTTTACGTGTCACATGTACTCCATTAACGAAATATTTATTGTTCTTGGGAAGGATACATGTCATGTAATAGGAGAAACTGTTCACTGACAATGCTGCATCTGGGTATTATCAACCGGCAGTGTTTGCATGTTGCAGAGGGAAAAAAATGAACAAAGTGAACACCCCATTACATAAAACACCGATTTAGGAACCATCAACAACATATTATCTTGGGCCCACATACATTAGTGTATCTGGACATTTAACTCCTGGAGCAGTCATTGAGGGTGTAGCTCCCTTTTCAGAGAAAATTATTATTTTTTCTAATAATCATTATTTAGTTGGTGACCCCACTGTGTATCGGTAGACATTTAATAGCGCACCTCCAGTAAACTGCCTACTCTACTTACTTGTCCATCATATTATGACTAAAGGGAAAAATGTTTTGGTGGGATACATTTTGGAAGGATATTATGATTTTGCCGAAGTGCCAGCATAGTCCGGGTGGGTTTCTGGTTCCTAGCAGCTCCATTCTCCTGCTAAGCTCCCTCCCAGGCTGCTGAGCAGCCTCATCCTCCACACTGAGCAGTGCTCAGGGACTGCCCCCAGGCCGGACGACCACACCACATACCACCTGGTGTTTGCCAGGGATATTTCAAACCTACATGTTTGATTTGTTAAGCAAATTGCCAAAATATCAAAATTGCAGGAAATTAGCTTCCTCTCTAGCTCCATTTCCTCGCTCTGCATTGAAAATCCACCTGAAAAATTACAAAAAAAAAAAAAAAGTGTCAGGATGCAAAATAGCCATTAATATGTTATGGTTAGAATCAAAGATCTCTGGAAAATATAGAACTGAAGAAACTGGAAGCAGAATAATCTTGTTGTTTTTCTCCTCTTATATGTTAGCATGAAGCTGCAGAGGTGAAGCACCTTTTGCTAAGGTTTGATCCATAAGTCTTTCATCAAGTTTCACCTGGACTTGCCAAGTGGACTGTAAAATTGTCCTAGTCCTAATAATGGTCAATACATCCAGAACATGTCTTCACATAGCAGGTTGCCTCTCAACTGTAATTAAAGAGTCCTCAAATGTAGAAAATAATGTGAAACATTCTTTAGATTTCAGCAGTCATAATATTTATCACATAGATCAAACAAATCATTAGGTTAAATTAATATGGGACACTCACTTATAGTAACATTACTTCAAAGAAAAAGATTAGCTTTTCAAAATGGTATTTTTCAACTGTCAATGCTGTCAGCAGTGATTATATACTGTATGATGGCATTTTTCTTCCTCAGTACAGTATTAAGGACTAATCTGAGTTTTTCAATGGCTTGTCCCTCCGTCATTTTTCTTTATAATGTATACATCTAAATTTGAGTTAACTGAATATAGGCTGTGTCTCTTTTATTACTACTACATGGGAAGAAATAAGATGAATTTTTTTTGGTTAGAAAGGCCAGAAATAATTTCTGGCTCCAGCATCCAGCCTAATGCCAGTTGAGGTTCTTTCCCACAGGAAGCAGTTAACTTTGTTGACCAGATGTAAAAGGAAAGTTAAAGAAAATCAATTATTTGCAGGGAGCACTGTGTTAAATTAATGCATATTAAGTTCCCAAATGGATTTAATTCTTCCAGAAAAAAAAGAGACCTTAATTTCTGGTAGTTTCATTTGGAGAAAGACCCTGAAGTGACTCCATGAATATTAACATGCTTTAAATTTTACGTACATTGATTTCATACAGTCAATTGATTTTCCTTAACTTTCTCCAAGGCTTCTTAAGTTAACAAGTTTGTAGTTTAAGATGAGGTGCTTATTTGAAAATCAATTAACTGCAAACCAAGCAGGGTATAAAAGTGCATTCTTCTTTCTATATAGTATTGGTATAAAAATTATGTTACAAGAACAATGTTAATTATGATTGGACTTTCAAAATTATGTTTCGTAGGATTCTGAGAGAGACCAATCACATACCTCAAAAACTTCACAAGAAACATGCATATATGATTAAATGATTCATCTGGTTTTGTCATCATTTGCATTTATTGTCCATCCAATGTCTGGATGAACTTATTGTTAGTAATATTTTTATAGTTAACATATTACATAGGAATATTTACACAAGAAATGTAGTGCTAATATTTACACCTCACCAGGCAGGAAATGAAGCAATAGTATATGATTATGCAAAACTCATATTGTAAATACTAACAACATAATGTTCATAAATCATCTATAGGCAGAGGGCATCTACTAACTCCCATGTGATCATTAATTTGTGAAGGCAACAAAAAAGGTCATTTAAAAAAAAGGGGGAGAAAAAAAGATACAGAAGAGAAACCTTATATTCACTGCAAATTATTTGCTCAGCTCTGCTGGTCGGTCATACTCAGAATAGTTTTATTTACCAGTCTGTTCTTTCTATTAGGATATAGGTAGTGCAGTGTAAACACACACACAGGATTTGTATTTTTCATTCTCTTAAAAGTCCTTGTTATTTTAGTGGGTAAGAGCTGAAGTACAGTAGTCCAATGGGATGCTTACAGGGAAAAAAAGTAATTAAATTTACTGGTAGAAAGCAATAGGATTTTTTTTTACTCATAACTTTCTGGTACAAGCTAACTAATTTTTTCATGCCCAGAACTTTGATGATACTTTCAGGAACGTAGTTTTTATTACTTTCTATCAGAATACCATGATATCCGTAGGGTCATAGAATGGTTTAGGTTGGAAGGGACCTTAAAGATCATCTAGTTCCACCCCCCCTGCCATGGGGGCATTAGACCAGGTTGCTCAAAGCCCCATCCAACCTGGCCTTGAACACTTCCAGGGATGGGGCCTCTACAACTTCCCTGGGCAACCTGTTCCAGTGTCTCACCACCCTTACAGTGAAAAATTTCTTCCTGAGATCTAATCAAAATCTCCCCTCTTCCAGTTTGAAGCCATTACCCCTTGTCCTATCACTACGTGCCCTTGTAAATGTCCCTCTCCAGATTTCTTGTAGGCCCCTTTCAGATACTGGAAAGCTGCTATAAGGTCTCCCCAAAGCTTTCTGTTCTCCAGGCTGAACAACCCCAACTCATTGCCAGAACACATCTCATCTGTTAAGATGTGAAACTGGCTACGATGTCCACAAGGATTCATCTTCTTAACTGCCCCATCCTTTCATGGTGGGCTGTAGACAATATTTTCTATGTGAGGGTCATATTGCCTCCTTCAAAAGTAGTCCATTTTCATCATCTTACAGCATTTTTATACATTGTTATTAAAACATTTCTGTTTGGTACCAACACAAAGTAGTATGGATTGTCCACTTTCCTGTTCATCTCAGGGTCACTTTGTTTTTATTGTTCTCCTGATTATTCCACTGCCAAATTACTTTTTGAAGGCCAACAAGTGTGTTCTCTGAGAACTGGAGTTGAAAAAATTCCTTTAATTTGTATCCACGCTCAGTGACAGTGCTTTTTTATTGTTTGCTCATATATCCCTCAGACTGACGTATACTACTGTCTGCTATGCCATATTAACAGTGGTAAGGCTGAAGGATTTTTTTTTCCCTAATTGTGGTTAAAAGCAGACAAAAAGACTGGAGAAAATCACTGCTTGGACTCTCCAACTCTTGCAAAACGATTTGCTTTGAAGGGGCTTAGGTGGCCCGCAGCATTAACCTTTAAATACATCATTATTTTTAGTTTATCTTCGCAGTACTTGCATGGAGCAGTGCTGAGCTGAGAAACTGAGTCACAGAAGCGGCATCCATCCCAGGACACATGAGAACAAAATTCCTGCAGCAAATGTCCCGGGTTCTCACCCACTGTCATGAACTCCTTCTTTCCTTTTCCAAGGCGCTCTGCTAAAAAAGCTGTGGAGTTGTAAGCACAAGGGAGAGAAGGCAAGCAGCTTTGTCCTCCCCGCTACTGCTCTTATCTTTTAGCTTTGGCCTGTATTTTCCATACAATTTCTTTCCAGTTCAGGCATCTAGCAGAAAGCTGGTCAGAGCAAAGCAGTAGGCAGCTACAAATTTAAGTGCTGAGAACTGCACATCCTCAGCTTTAACCGGTACAGTCTCTCTGTTCGGTTCTTCATTATCTCCCAATAAATCACATTATATAATTTAAGAAATACTAACCAAATGTTCTTGGTTTATCTACATAGGGAGTTATTTCAGTAAGGTTTCACTCAGAGATTCTGATGCTGTCGTGAGAATATGTATTTATATTTCACCTCCTTTAATTCTCCAGTTCTTCAGTTAAAGGTCTTAGAGCACTTTCCCACTCCTAATTAATCCTCAAGCTATAAGTAGTTCAAGAACAGAGCATCTTATCGGTGTCCTGGTTCCTGGGTCCCATCAGACACAATCCTTATAAAATGGTGGCTTGTCCTTAAGTGCCCAACTCAGCTCAGACTCTGTGGAAGTTGCCAGGTACAAATGTGATGGGATGACAGATATTTCCCTGTTCATGGTTACTGCTGACCTGCAGATGGAGCATCATTACCATTCATGCCTTCAGAATGCCTGGAAATTTCAGGAATGACTGGCCATGAACATCCCCTCAAAGCAGGTTCACCAGGGTGCCATCACCCTTAGCTAACCAAAAGGGTCTCCGGTGAGAGCTGAATTAATTGGTCTGACATTAAAGCCAAGACAGTAAACCTACAGTTTCAGCAGTCCTGTGAACCATGCAAGGCTACAGATGATTCCTGCTGAGCTGAAGGAGGGTTTGCCATACCCAGCAGAGCAGTTATTTCTTCCTTTCTTTTCAGAGCAATGCTTCACTCCGATGCTCCTGCAATTGCATATATTCTTCCTTGCTGGGAGGTACTTTCTCGGAGCAGTCGGAAGTAATGGCAAAAAAACTGCAGAAGTAAATTTTGCAAGAATGGCTGGCACAGACCTAGCTTGAGTATCACCTGCTGTCCTTCCCTGGCTTGTCTGGATCACAAACTGCTTTAGATGTTCAGGCTCCAGGAGCAGCATAACCGTGGAGTTCAATATGAGTAGGTTAAATCCACTCATGGTGTCATCTAAGCTAGTTCTTTTGGAGCTAGCATGGGTATCTCTACATTGCTCTGCCATCTGCATTGTAGTTAGTCATCCAGGCTTCAAATTTTCTTTCCTGAAAGAAAACCGTAGGAGGGGAAAACTTAATCTAAAAGTGTGTGCGTACTGATTCCTGTGCTAGCTCATTGTCACAAGCAGTGCGGAAGGCATCCTCAGGCAATGCCGCTTATTATTTTTTTTTGCTATCTACCCCAATTGCGGGCCTGAATTTCACAGCTTTCTCATGAAGACTGTTCTGTGTGTTCGTCTTGTGTCCCTGGCCATGGCTAGCCCCTTGCAGCACTGTCATGGCCTTCTTCAGCGAAGCGGATCTGCTCTCTCCACCGCTCACACCGTGCCTCTTACCGTGGTGTCTGTAGAGCTGTTACTTTCTCCATGCGTCAGTAATTGCTGTAGGTAACGGGAAGGACTATGCCAAGCTGACAGATTTTCATCACCATCCTCAGAGGAGTCAAGTGTATCATTCCTGCGCTGTACTTCTTCCCCAAATCAGCCACCTACTCCTCCCACCACAGAGTGCACGCAGAGTTAAACTGCGAATCGCAGGAGGATCTTCATGTCGCTCTGCCATTCTTTGCCATACAAAGCTGTTAACTCATTTGCTCCCCGCACCAGGCTCATAAGGAGTTGGCTGTGGGACCTTCTGTTTGTGTGAAAGATGTGTAAAAGGTGCTTGTCTGGTTTTCTGCTGAGCCTATTCTTTTACCTAACAGAAAGTGGACCTTGAGTTACTTTTCCAGCTCTTGGAGTTAATATGGGGTTTTTTGGATTTGAATATTGAGCTTCAGACAAATTTAACTCATTTAAAAGGAAACAGCAGAAAGAAAACAATGGGAAAATGAAAGTCCAGGCAACAAAAAATACCCCGATTCTGGATGCTGAACTATATCATCCAAGTTTCTCAGTTTTTTTAAGCAGCTGACCCAATCTAAGCTATACAGAAAATCAACATTTGTCTGAAGTCTCTGACTGCTCCTGAGATATCCACTGGCTTTCAGATGGGCTGCCGTAGCATTCCAGGTTCATGGGGTGCTGTGAAAGGCTTTTCAAATCAAATCCAGGCAGCCTCTCCAGAGGCTCTAGGGAAAGCGCCAGCTGGCCTTCCTTCCTTTTAGCAGCTCTTCTTTATTACTGATAAGGTCATCGATATTCTTGAGACTATGAAGCCACCATTAGGAGAGTTCAGCCTTCCTAACTAGCAAAGCCAGTTCTTCTCATTGTCCTTGATCAACTGGAGTTGCTCTCTTGGGTGTCTGTTCATTTAGACCTAGCTGAATATCCACTTTAATTCCCTCTTTTCTGTATTTTTTTCACGGTCCTCATTCAGAAAGAGGACTTGAGCTTGCACTCTGCACTTGCAGAAAAAAAGATGTCACTTGAGGAAGAAAAGTATTGTAATTCGGAAAAATATTATTATAGTAATAGCACTTGTACAGTCCTTTACATCTTCAAAGCCCTGTGCCAGCTAATTTATTAATTAATTTAAATATACAGTTTTATTCATTTGTACTTATGAGGATTAATCTTAGAAACTGAAAGTCTATTTAAAAACTGTTCTTAAATGGAATTGCAAGTGCGCTACATTGAGAGGAAATTAATTTCTCCATTGCCTTGCTGTGGCAATTAAATTCATTTACATTGTCACTGCTGTTTATTTTGCAATGCATGATGTATGTAGGTTACAGCAATGAAATCTTCTGTCTGACTCAACGTGTGGTACTATTTTACCATTTATTTTTAAAAGGACAAATTCTCATTGTTTCAAACCACAGACAGTGGAGTGGCTTGTGAAATTTGTAAATCCTCAGTGGTCTCAGCTGGAATGAAAAGTTTGATAGATTTCTGTATTCAAAAGGTACAACAATGACCCTGTCTCACCCTGCTACCCTTCAGAGAGTATAGGTGTTGAAATTCCCTGCAACTAGCGGTTACCTTTGTCAAATGTAATAAAAGACCTTTACAAGTATGAGCGGCTGATTTTCATTTGAAAAAAAAAAAGGTAGGTCTGAGAATTAACTAAGATCATACAGATTTCATGGTAATTCTTAGCTGGATTAGGGAGAGCTAAGTTAGTGTCTTGGCTGGGAGGAAGGTGGGCGACAACCTGGTTAGTGACCTGCAACCCCTGAGGTTCTGGGGTTTGTCTTGTAAGGGGCCCAGGAGAAACTGGGCTGTTGTGCAATGTTGCAGACTGAGGCAGAGCAATGGGATGCGTGTGAGATCCAAAGAGAAACATCCATAAGAAACAAAATTTTTTACGATCCCCGCATCATTGGAAAGCTTAGGTTTCTTGTTATTACTGTTCTTCTGGATGTTATTGTCTGATAAATGCCCAGTTCTTTTTTAAATCCTGTTGGGCTGTTTGTTTTAGGGATACTCTCTGACAGTGGCATCAACAGGTTACCAGATGAAAGAGCATTTCCTTTAGCCAGTGTAAATCTGACAAAAATTCACTAAAGGAATTGAACAGCATAATTGCTATATGCAAGGTCCTGAATAAACACCTCTGCAGTTTGCATGATGGCAAGAATTACTGACCAGTGTACTGATTATCCGTATCATCTGGCGTAGCCTGGAAATTATTTCTGTTGGTGCACATTTATTCACCTGGAGCTCGGTCCACATTGTGGAGACCCTGGAGATCTAGTTTTGCTTCATTGGCATGCAAGTTAACTGTATAAGCTAATTCATGATTTTGATAGTATCAAATCTACCTGTAGTTACTTTTAATTTGAAATTTCCTTAGCTTCTTCTTGAGTGGAAAAGGTAAATATTCTTGTAATTCCAGCTGAATGCCCTAATTTTTCCCCCGTGATCTGTATGCTCACTTTAGATAGCAAATAAGATGTCTATGATGTGTAGTCAATATAGTCCACGTGACTATGGAAGAAAGAAGTCATGTTTTGGTAGCAGATGGGAACACTTTTGTCTTTTTTTTCATTTTTAGATCATTTCTAGTTTACAGCTTGAAGCAAAGAACCTCAAAGTCAATACCAAATGTATTTGTTACAAATGCCTTAAAAATACATACTATATATATAGGCAGGTATACAGAAATCTGGCAGCCATATGGGATTTTCACACACCAGTCAACGAAGTGAGAAAGTTCAAATGTGAAATCTCACATCCTGCACCAGAATGTACGAACAGAGCCCTGAGGCCACGGGTTGTGCGAGGAGCGTATCCATTCACCGAGAAGGCAGCAGTTTTGCAGAGCACCACACTGCTGAATGTTATGGCAGTATCAGCTATGAAATATTTCCCAAGGAAAGGTAACATGGAAGCCAAGCTAGCTAAATAGAAATTGCAAGTAAGTGTGAAACGGGGTAGCAATTTTTCTTGGAATCGTGGCTCTTGTGTAATACCGCAGACTGTGGTTTATGCATGCCACCTACACACAGCTATGAAATATTGCAGTGTCTTACATTATTGTGATACTGGTCAGATTTACAAACCTGTACTTCAGTACATGAGAGCTGAATTTGAGGCTGAATATTATGTTGGTCACGGAGATTCAATCAAGCATTACTTATGGCTTAAATCACAGTGCACCAAATTATAACAAGGCAGCGTCGTGTTTACATAGATCATTGGGAAGCCTCTTCAAACCTGAATGGTTAAGGAAAAACAAAACAGAAAACAGATGCCATTTAAGGCATTCTGGCACATATGGTTTGAAACCTGCCTTTTATGAAAAATAGGTCAGAAAACCCTAATTAGTGCACAAGACAACAAAGTTGTGCTTGGGCCATTGTAGAGAACCTCCATAATTTGCAAGCAAAATGTGTAAACCCATGAGAATAGAATTTGGCTCTGTGAGGCAAAAATCCAGTGGCACAGATATTTTTGCTGCTTCTGAATGAGCCAGGGTCTGTCATTTGGAGTATTTTCTGCCCATATTGGATTATTCCCAGTCAGCATCACCGGAGAATCCAATTATTGGATCTCAGCTGCCCTTTCCTCTGAGGAAGACAGAGACACCAAAACCATCACTCTTATTAAATTCTGGTATGTCTCCCCTACGTTCTGCCACCCAACTATATACAGCTTTTTTTTCATACAAGCCACCATAGTAGGAGCCAGTAGCACATGCAGAAACACTACTCGTGCCTCTGACCTTCAGTGAATTTTTTTTCTCGGGTAGCGAAGGTGCTGAACATAAAGAGAAAAATGAGGAATGGGGGGAAACAAGCAGCTGAGGACGAGAGGAAAGGGAGATAGATATATATATATATATATATGACTTGCCTTTGCTATGCATGAAATGCAACACCCTGTTCCCACATCATGACGCACATCAGTTGGTCCAGATGGTGAGAAGGGTTGGGTTTCTGCCTGGGGCTGCCGGCGCAGGCTTCATTTGCATTCCTCAGCCCAGTTGTTCATGGAAAAGCATCCGGGTGATGCACAACCACTCACACAACTGTGCTCACCTTCCCAAGCACAACCTTTCATCATGGTACCAAATGTCGGGCGGGTTTTACAGGCATGGGGAATGAAAGGAGCTGGATCAAGTTCAGGCTCCAAACGGAGCCCTCTGAGAGTCGTCACCAGTGGTGTAGAAATAGAAAATCATCCTGAATAAAGCATTCATTCACACTCTGCGCTCGTACAAATAGCTTTGTGTAAAACACATGCAAAATTCCTGGAGCTCAACTCTGAAAGAGCAACTTCTGCTCCATTGCAAAAGACTTGCCATACAAAACCCTTCCCAGTGACCCATCCCTGGCTGTGGAGTGCCATTACCATAACCAGTTTGGCTTATTAGGGGCTAATTGTGAGTGTTGATTTGAGGTATGTGCAACAGTTGTGATTGCTATTGCTGTAATTAATCCCATTTGAAAGTGTTTAGTTTAATTGATTGTATTAATGGGTCTAAGTTTTAGCAGTTTGGTTCTGTTATTTTGTGTCTATACATTTACTTTAAAAACAATGTAAGCATGTGGAAAAAAGAAAGCACTAAAGAAGTGAAGAGCATTACAAATACATACTTATAACTTAGAGGATGTTCTTAAAACCCATCAGCACTTTTTAAGAGGCTTTTGAAATGTATACGTAATTTCACCTAACAAGTATATTGCTTTTAACAGTCATTCTGCCTGGAGTAATGCTTTTAGCTTATTCTTGCTAATGTCCATGGAATTTGCCTGAAAAATTTCCATTCATGATAGTGGCAGTTGCGAACTGTGTGTTAGTCACTGAACAAGAACTGTGTCTTTAAGAAGGGAAGATTTTATGAAGATT
Organism: Burhinus bistriatus; assembly: GCA_013397275.1. Taxonomy (NCBI): domain Eukaryota; kingdom Metazoa; phylum Chordata; class Aves; order Charadriiformes; family Burhinidae; genus Burhinus; species Burhinus bistriatus. The sequence continues at coordinate 156,466 of VYXH01003494.1, forward strand.
AAAAAAAAAAAAAATAAATAAATGGTGAAAACTGTATGTAGAGAAGATCGAAGCTACATTTACGAGTGTATTAAGAAACGTTTAAGTGCAGAATTCATATCGGTAGCTGGTTTCTCCGCCGAGTTTTGCTTCTCCCTTGAAGCGCCGCTGATCACTCCACCTTAACAAGGTGCCGTGATTGACAGGTAGAGATGTGGCACAGAGCAGAAGGTGGGAGTGTGCTCTCTTGGTTTGTGCTTGTACATCCTGAGCACCAATTACTGTCACTGCTGCCAGCGCTGATGTGTTTATCAGGATGAGTTATAGCAGAATGTATGTACACAGGCAGTGTGTGTGCTGGATGACCACCCCCTGTGATGTAAAATATGAGAGCCTGGGAGCCACCGTTTTATAATTCATCAGGTTCAGCGACTGAGTGTTGTTGGTTGGCTTAGTTATAAAGGCAAGTGTGAACTGAACAGCAGACAGGAGCATCTCGCATTAAGAGTCCTGCGAAGCTGCGTTTGGTGACTGGGCTCTGCTTTTGTTCAAGTGAATTCAGTCCTCGGTGAGTGATGGGGGTTCTGTTGAGCTAAAGCTGTTATGATATAAGCTGGGGAAACCTGCCTGCTAGTTTTATGTGTATTTTGCTGCTGGAAGTCCTTGTCTGTGGTTGTTTTTAGATTTTGCAATATTTTCAGTTGTGTACGTTACTGGCACAAAATGAGATGAAAAGAAAAATGCAATGATGAATTATTCACCATAGTGCTGCGAGGATCTCTTTTCTAGCTAAAGTTACTTTCCTTTAGTGAGCGTGTTGGGGGTTCAAAGAAGCTACAAACCAGCAAATCTACCTGTCATTAAATTGCTTTTATTAGCAGTTAAAGAGAGCGATAGCTGTGGCTTTTGTAACAAGAGAAAGAAAAAGAAAAGCTAAAATCAGAAGCGTTTACAAATTCTTTGCCTTTATGTACATGTGGCTTTTCAGATGCAGCATTAAATCTTTTGTGTGCAGCGAGGGGCTGCAAAGAATTTGTGTTGTAGAGCTTTTTAACCAGCTAATCAGTAAAATGGTAGCCTTTCTCTGTTTTTGTGGTAATATGCTTAGTATCACATTAAAATGAATGATTCCCCATCTTGCATAACAACAGTGCGGAAATATGTGTAAGATGAAAGGCAAAGGCAGACTTTGAAACAAACTGTAAGAAACATGATATAGCACAGCTAGGCAGGGAAAGGTATATTTCCTATTACGTATGCACTACTTTTTAGATTTTTCCAGCTTTAGATTTTTTGCTCTCATTATCACTTGCTTCATTACGACTTCTATATCTTTTCAAGCAAGCTCCTTTAATATCTGTCTACATTATCTTGCCAGTAACCTCAAAAGATCAGTAAGCCAGCAATTTTTTGTTGTTGTTTTAACTAGAAAGGAATTGAAAAGCAGAGTTTATGAAACTGAAATTTTAGTATTGTCGTACAATACCTGTATCCCTCCTCAGGAGAGGCAGGTGATGACAATTTTACTTTTCCTTTTATCAGTAGCAGTATTATCAAAGGGGCAGTCGCTGCTCCTGTCTCTCTCTGTCTGTTCTTTTTTTTTTTTTTCTTCCCTGTGGGTTGGAAAGGCAAGTTTATTTTATCAAAATATCAAGAGGGCTTGGCAGAACAGCACCTGTTGTCTTATTGCTCTATTATTAATAACCGGAGAGAGACACTCTCTTCCAGAGACCTCTCATCTGGTATCAGTCCGAACTGCTTACTCTGTAGTGATTTAAACTTGTATTGTGACTTCCCATTTAGAAATAATCTATTATGTGAGTTATATGTGAAGCACCGAAGCTGCAGGACAGATACTGGTTTAATTAACAAGGTGTCTCATTTTAACATCATTTTTTATTTAAAGAGGAAGGCTAATGGCAAAGTAGCCTTTGCCACAGACTTCCTTTACAGAACAGATTTGCACTTACTCTTTATAAATCATAAATTTGAAAAAATCAGATTTTCTTAAGAAGATCATTTCCTGGCAGCCTAACAGACTAGAGCCTATTTCTAGGAAAGAGTATATACCTTTGTGAGCTGTGCTTTATTTAAGAATATTTCACTGCTTTTTAGGCATTCAGATCTATTTTCAGTGACCCCTGTGCTAGCAAATAAGATTTCTTGAAGTGTGAGCTTCTGGCTTTGCAAGTTCTCCTCCTTTCAGAAATCTGTGATTTCGCATCCATCTGTCTAGGCATTTATATTGCATGCATCACTATGGTGTAATCTCAGCAGGCTGAACATTAACCATGTAAATGTATGTACTGTAACTGAAGAAGTATAAATTAGGACAGGAAAAGCAACCCTAAAAGGAGAAAGTTATGATATGGGCATATGGCTCTTGTGGGCACCAGAGCTCCAGACTCACTATTTGTTATAACACAATAAATTAAGCTACCAACTAGTTCAGTCTGCAGGCAGTGGGGTGGAGGCTTGGGCACAGATGAGACCAGCTTCTTGAAGTTTGGTCCAGATAAGAGCGAGGCCAACAAAATGGAAAATAGTCAGAGGATGTGGCAAAAATCACTTTTTATCCTGGGTGCGTGCCTACTGCTCCTTTGCTGTCATAGTCCGGGAGTATTGCTGAAGGAAAAAGAGCAGTGTCTAAGAATTGTATTTTAAATCCCTCTGGTGTGGAGAGCACAGTTGTTTTATCTGGATATGAGTTTGCTACTGTGATCCATGCCTCCCACCTCTCAGTAAGCGACAGCAGTGCTTTCCGTGGAGCGCTGTGCCTTAAATCCCCTTGGTTACCAGGGCTGGTCCAGGTAACAGCCATCCATGTGGTACATCCTGCTGGAAACACACTACACCACAACTCCAAGAAGTATGTTGGCTTCCTATTCATTTCTGAAAAGAGATAATATTTTAGGGTTGATGCATAGCACTCTCAAGCAGCAGAAATCTGCTCTCCAAGAGGAATCTTTCCCAGCTTTTCTTGCCTTTTGGTTACAGCTGAAACCAGCCAAGGCACCTGCGTTCAGATTATCTTTTGTATAAAATATAGATGCTTGGGGGAAAACATCTTAGATAAACGTCCTTAGCTTTGGAATTGATCTTTTTTTCTTTTTTCGTTGGTCTGAAATACCTCAGGTCTACTGACCTTCAGGTTTGCCATGAAGTCCCGTAGCAGCTGATAGTCAACATTTTTGGTGGAACAGGGTATTGGATAACCCAGCATTACACTTTGGAGAGTTATTTTTCAGTTTGCAGTAAATAAAACTAATCTGTGACCGTGTAGTTGTGTGACCATGCTTTTTGTCTGTGCCAAAAGTGACTGGAGATGACAGCAGCGGTGTGCAAACTCACATTTGTGTGCCTGCAACACCTCTATGTTCCTCCTTCAAGTGTACACGTACACAAATGAACCATACCTTTAAATAAAGGAATACATTTATAATACTGAGTCTCGAGTACAGAAAGCTCTAGTGCATAGAATTGAAAACTACTAACGGTATATTAAATCTCTTCTTACTTCTTATTGAAGAGACTGATAAAGTGACATTACATGCTATTTTGCAGCATTCTCAGATTTGAATTCAGTAGTCATGACAGGCATGAAACAAAGCCGTACAGACACCGGCAATCATAGTGATGTGCTTTCAGGGAGAAGCGCTTCAGTGGAAAAATGAGTTGGAATGGTAGGTTAGACATGTAGCATCCTCAATGTTGGGAACAGCCAACGTAACTTTATGGCAGGGAAGAGATAGAACACAGTAAAAGATGATAATGTGTCAATGAAAAACAGTGAGGTTTTTTGTATGTCTAGATAGATAGGCAGAGAAACACCATTTTAAAGGATTATCAAATGCTCAGTGCATGAAAGGAACAAATTTGGCAACTGGAGCAGGGAGAGAGCATGTTCATAAACACAACGTGCTCTTTGATGTTGGTCTGTTCTTTGTGTTGGGAGTGAAATACATGCAAAGGCCTAATCCTGCAGAAGAGATTTTTTTTAGATCTTGTGTGATTGTGCAAGCAGGAGAGGATATTCAAGTTATAAAAACAATGAAACATTCACTTGTAAGCAAAATACATCTTATAAATGCTAGGTTTAATTTATTTGTGGATGCAATTGCTTGGTTTGTTTAGCGGCTCTCAGTGTCTTGGCATCTGGATGCATTATGTTGACGTTGGAAAAAAAAAGAAAAGAAAAAGGAACTTCTAATGTAAGTAGTCTTTGCTGTGGAAAAAAAATAAAAATAAAAGCAAGGTGCATAACCCCTGCACGTTCCTTTCTGCCAGGTGGTTAAAATGACAAGCAGATCTGTTTGTCCTTGCAACCTCCCAGGTGAGGAGGATGTGCTCCAGGGTAATAGAGCTGGTTCGGGAGAATTCAGCACCAGAAATCAGTAGGAGCCAGATGTCAGTGACATAAAGTGATACAAATGCTCTGCTTTCTGCATGGCGTTTAAAGTAGTCCAGATGATCAACAACACGAAGAGTATTGGTCAAGGCTCCTTTTCCAGAGACAAGCTGCTGACGTCAGCTTTCCATGGAGTTTCTTCGTGTTTTCAGGGGACATGCATGGTCAGAAAGGTGCTGGTTTCTATGGCTGTGTCTCCACCACAGAATAGTTACAACCTATGGAGAAGCCGCCCGTAAACAGAGGTGTAGAATTCAACTCACATCCAGGATCAGCTCTAGTAAAGGCCCTACAACTTTGAATTCTGCAGGCAAGTATTAGAGACAACCCCCAAGAATGAGCTGCACTGGAACTTTTCCGTATCATGACCATGTGTAGAAGAAAAACATTCTGTGGGACCCTCTTATATAGCTCTACATGAAAATGGCTGTAATCCCATCAGATTGCAGGCTGAAAGCACTTCTAAATACATGCTGCTCCTCTGGTCCTCAGTTTTCTGTCTTGCCGGGAATCATCAAAGATGGAGAATGTTTGTCATTTCACTTGCAAAACAGGAGTGATGCTCATCTGTGGCAGATTCATTCGTTGTCTGAATAACAGTGGCGTACTATTGTCTGTCCTGTGCAAAATTCAAGTTATTAGTTGGTGGCCTAAATCTTAATATTATTATTATTATTGTTGTTGTTATTATTATTATATTTTTATTTTATATTACAGGGAAATGCTTATAGCATCACCATATTTCTACTTGGGAATTACCAATGCACTGACTCAAAAGGCAGCCTGATAAAACTGCAGATGGAGTCCTCATTCCCAGAATATTTCCTTAGCATTAGCAGAAATCATCCATAACTTTAGCCAGGTGGGAGTGTAATCTGGATTGACAACAGTTTTTAAATCCTGAGAGATAATGTCACCTTTGCATCACACTGGTCAGTGTGTTGTGTTTGAACACCAGATGTGTGTTACCCTTTAGGACAATGAAGCTGGTGAAGGGTCTAGAGCACAAGTCTTATGAGGAGCGGCTGAGGGAACTGGGATTGTTTAGCCTGGAGAAAAGGAGGCTGAAGGGAAACCTTCTCGCTCTCTACAACTACCTGAAAGGAGGTTGTGGAGAGGTGGGGGTTGGTCTCTTCTCCCAAGTAACAAGCGATGGAATGAGAGGAAATGGACTCAAGTTGCGCTAGGGGAGGTTTAGATTGGATATTAGGAAAAATTTCTTCCCTGAAAGGATTATCAAGCATTGGAACAGGCTGCCCAGGGAAGTGGTGGAATCACCATCCCTAGAGGTATTTAAAAGATGTGTGGACGTGGTGGTGACGGACATGGTTTAGTGGTGGTTTTGGCAGTGTTAGGTTGATGGTTGGACTCGATGATCTTAAAGGTCCCTTCCAACCTAGGTGATTCTATGAAGAACCTGCAAAGTGACAGAGTGCGACATGACAGAGTGAGTCCCTTCTAATTCATGACTGTCCTCCCCATGAGATGTTTCTTGTTTGGAAGACAAGAGAAACCCACCACCCTATAAGCATGATTTACGCTACTATTTGTGCTAGGTTTTAAAGACAGAGATTAGTGCACTGGCATTTGAGCTAAGCAAATGCTAATTTAAGAACCCGCTATTATCCCTTTTTTGTATTGTGGTAATAACCTTTAACATTATGAAATAATAAAGAACTGATTGAACTGTGTTGTGTGCAGCCACATGCTGAAACTGAACGAGTGAACTAACCAGGCAGACTGTAATCAGATCACTTTGCTGAGGTTTTTTTTCTATTTATTTCTATATTTTAAGTAAATTGTACTCTCAGAAGCATTTTTGCTACATTCAGTAATGTGTACAATGAGTAGAGAAAGCATTCAGAGCAGCTAGTAATACTAAGGAGCAAAGGTTTCTACCTAGTGGTGTCTAAGAAAATTAATGAAAGTATTTCTCACTGAAGAAAATCTCTACGTTCTGTCAAAAAACCTACTTGCAGCTGTTTTAAGAAGGTATAAACATAAATACCATCAACCTCAGTATACACTGTCTTTTCATGTAAATGGTATTTTACTCACTCTGTATTTATATATAGTACTGTTAATCTCAGTCTGTCTATAGTAGATCTGTGTCTTCCACTACCAAAATATTCCTTGAGAAAGGAATGTTATCCGAGGTGGAAAACTGGGAGTGGGCAAAATTATTGTCTGCCTAATGTCCCGTGGACTATCCTTGCCTTTCTCGGGTGGATGTTTCTGATACACATTACATAGAGAAATGACAGTGTAGACTGGCTGCTGCTGCCTTTGGGTTGGGCTGTAGTTCAGAAATGCAAAGTAAAATTACTCATGGGTGGCATTGGGTGAAACTCAGCTGGTACCAGCAGTTGTCCGTGTTTCTCCTCTTTGAGGTACAACCACAAAGGTCAAATACTTGTGAGATATACCCATGCAACACAGAACCAAGTTTCAGAGGAGAGAGAAAATAGCACTCCTACATACAAAACAGGATTTCCAGGCATGGAATTACTTTCATTTCACAATATTTTGCAATTTGTCCATTAAAAACCTTAAAATTTTCTGTAGATGTTCTAAAATGTTCTTGTATGAATTAAATAAATTGTTCAGGAATACTAAATGTAATTCAAATGTTTCCTGTTCATGTTTGGTTTCTTCTATTCCAGTTCAAATTTTATCATCTTTGGGTTATAATGGTAGACTGATTTAGTTCTACAAGAGTTTTGAAACAACTTTGTGGAGCAAGTCGAATATGTTTATGGTAGCAATTACCTGTTGGCCTTTGTACGTTTGTGTGGCGCAAATATTTTGCACTCAGACATCTTCCTTTGTTTGTACTGTTTCATTCCTTGCTACTCACACCTGACTGCTGAAATGACAACGCTCATAGTCAGCTTTCTCCTATCTTTTCAGAGATGTAAATAAATTCTGCTTTATTTTTATTAAATTCATTTCAGTGCATAGGTATTGAATGGTAGTGATATGAAACAGCAAAAGTAGAAGGGCTGGAGGGCAGAGAGTAGGTAGGGCTGCATGATTTTATGCATTTTGTAGTGGAATTACTGTGAAGCGCACATGTAAATTTTAGTTCAGGCTTATCTATCATTCATACATTAGTCTGGCTTTTGCCCTACACTATTCATAAGCCTTAAAATCCAACATTTCACCTCAATTGTTTGAGGTATTTAATATGAAGTGTGAGTTGGTGGCTGACCTGAATTTATCAAGATTGAAATACTGACATTTCTGTTTCAGTTTATTTTTGGTATGCTTGGTTAATAGAGGAAGAAACAAGCTTAGGCTGGAGATGTTGTATGATTTGTATTTATCATGGGACGTATTTTCAAGGTTTGAAACGTGGGACAAAAAATTACTAAGACTTGTTTTACTTAAAGTTAATCAGCTACCTGGCATGTTTTCTATTGAATCTGTACAATAATAGCACTTTTATCTTCTGTCTTTCTTTTACCCTTTCTTTTAACCCCAGGGTTAGGTTACTTTACCTGAGATCCCAGACTATGCTGAATTTTGGTATAGATAAGAGTTATTTTAAAAGTATACAATGAAGGCAAAATATTTCTGGTATTTTGAACCTCACATTGACATGAAATATCAGGTATAAGTCCAATTTGTTCAGGCCTATATATATAGACTCTTTTTTTCCTTATTCCTGTTGTCATTTTTAGACTATAAACAAAAATATTTGTAGAAGGGAGAGAATATTATGAAAAAAATAAAAATCAGAAAATAAAACCATAAGTAGATACTGCTGAAAAAAAATGGATCCTTCTATGTTGCTGTAAAGCTTTCAGATCTATGGCAGCAGCTTAAAAAAGAAAGTTTCAATAACAGCACATGAAAACATTTGATGAAAACCTTTCAAGTGTTGGTTGCCAAATTATTTACAACATTACTTCTTTCTTTCCTCCTTCTCAATTTTCAATTGCCTGAAACTGTCATTTGAGGCAGGGACAAAAGAGGGGCAGAAGAGGTAATGTTTGAATATCTGTGCTGAAAAATGGTATCCCTACTGGCAAATTGAATTTAGATTAAAAATTTGATTTTTCCGTGAAGAAATATATTTAATTTACCAGTTTTCCTGGGAAAAAATAAGACATTTGAGTTTAACATGCAAGTAAAGGCCTAAGTACTGATCTGCAAACATATGGAACCTGATTCTGATCTTACTTGTACCATTTACATACACCTAAAAACACGCAAATCAAAGCCCAGTCTGAGAACACAAACGTGGTCAACCTCTGCTTTAACCCCTGGTTAACATCTGTGAGGGCTGATCCAGCCTTTCACCTTCTGGTGGATATGCCTCTTGCCGAGTGTGACTCTGAAACAATCTGTAGGTCTTTCAGATAAAGTTGTAGTTAAATTAATCTACTCAATCTGCAGATCAAGCACAATTTTAATTTAGCCCCTGCTCTGTTCTTTGATTTACTTGCAGTGCTTCTGTAATTGTGACTGACACCCTTGAGGTGGATACCATTGATATGTAGTGTTTGTACTGCATCGAGTTTGTGGAATACATCAGGATCCTTTTGGATAAAAAGCAATGTAATTGTAAATTATGTTAGTATGTTGTTTGTAATATCAGCAAATTTTTAGATAAATTGCATAAACTGCCATATATAAATAAATTTAATGTTTAATCTTGAGACACCTTTTTTGAATAAAGCTCTTTCACAGAGAAACATCTGAGACCTTTTGATACTAATACCTTAAATTTTTGTTTCAACTCAGTTTTTTGTGGAGTTGTTTAATGCAGAAAGGAAATGCTGTCAAAGTGTATTTGAGCATACGAGACACATGACGTCTGTCATTGAAAATGATGCCCCAGGGAATTTCCTGAACATTATTTCTGAAAATCTGAAATGCAGCTACCTTTGCTGATGAAAGGGCAGGAAGCTGAATGCCAAACATGGCAATATTCTGCATTCAGGGAAAACTAAGTCAAAACAATACTCGTTGTGCAAGATAACTGAATACCTTTGTAGTGCATGTGCAGAATAAATGTGGTTTTAAGTGCTCACCTCAAAGTTCTACAGCCAGTAAGCTACACACAGTTCAGTGTATTTAATTCACAAAAACATAGCGCTTAGTTGACTTGTACTTGTATCTGGAGTCCGCCATCTCCAGGTATTTCAAATATAGATTCTTAGTCATCATCTGTGGTGCTAAATGCCAGCAATTATAAGTACTGGTTGACTCATTTCTATACTCCATGAGTTTTTATGGCTGTTATAAAGCTTTGAAAATGCTGACAGACCTGTAGCCTTCGTGGGCACTACCAGTAACAGGGCATTTGATATTAAATATAGCTGGATATTAAACCTTTATATTGCTGTACTCAGTTGTTCAACAGCACTGTCACTAGGGAGGGTAAAGTGAGCCAGGGGACACTAGTGCATCTAAGTGTAATATTTTATTTATTCTAATGATCTTTGCATTCTAAAGGACTGAAGTTTGCTAGTGGGGTTTACCAGCTCTCTATTTCTTAGTAGAAGAGGATAGAAAGGTTTGCTTGTGTATTACATTTGAATATATCCATGGAGACTTAGACCCATTGCTTCACAAAAGCACAGAACAGTCGAGGCTGGAAGGCAGCTGGATCTTCTAGTCCAACCCCCCGGGCTCTAACAGCATCAGCAAGAGCAGGGTGCTCAGGGTCATGTACAGTCAGATTTTGAATACCTCCGCAACCTCTTTGGCCAACCTGTTCCTGTATCCAATCATCCTTAGCATAAAAAAGTTTTTTCTAGTGTTTAAATGGAATTTTCTGTATTTCAGTTTGTGCCCGTTGCCTCTTGTCCTCTCACTGGGAACCACCGAGAACCATACTTTTAACTCTGTTCCATCAGGAACATACCACGTAAACTGGCTGAAATCTTTAACATGTAGCACTACGTCCACTGTTGACCAAACCATTCCCTAGTGTTTGGGGTGTGACACGCGTTATGTGTTAAACACAGCGTTAAATGTTTATATGCGTTAAACGTGGCAAGGAGGAGACAGACATCTCAAAACCATGTGAATCCTTCTCAGTATTCTGAGAATACTTCTCAGGCTCTTCCCAGATGTTAGGTCCCACTCATTGCTAAATATCATTCTTGTTGTTCAAGATTTGAATTAATTGACACTACTTTTGTCCAATATCTTTTCCCCTTTGTTCAGATCTGCCAACTGCTTGCTTAGAATTTAAGTTCACTTTGAAATTCTGGTGGGTAATGAGAATTAGAGATTCGTCTGCTATTCATCCTTCTATAGATGGTAATTATTTCTGAAATCTGCTTGCCAAAAATTAAACAGAATCTCATTCAAACAAAAGAAACCTTTCCTTAATTGAGAGACTTGCGTACATGGCACACAGTCTGAAAACAAAAGTGCACTTTCATAATCTTGAAGTCAGCTTTGGCATTGGGCTGGCTGATTAAAAAAAAAAATCCTGTATGAATAGAGTATGGCCTATATAAAAGAAGTTAAAACCTCAAATTTACTTGCATTTTTTAACGTCCTCTTTAGCAGCCTTTCTTACTCCAGAGATTTCCTTTCTTTCCTTTCAGTGTAAGTTGTTCTCATTAAGCTCTGTGATTACAAACAAGGCTTAGCAGTATTAAATGACTAGATATTTTTATAGCTAAATGGGATTACTTTGATAATTGGCTCTGATCTGTTGCAGAGCTTGTTCTACCATACTTGCGGCATCGAGCCTTGTAATATGATAGAAGTACCATCCAGCTGACCTTTCCCAGGTCCTTTGATCCTGGATCTCTTCAGAAGTTTAGTTTCTTTGCAGCTGTAGGTGGCATGTCACAGCCCTTCCAGAATTTTTCATTTCTTCTGTCATTGTCCATGTTGATGCCTTCAAAACTTTGTGGTGAAATCGTGATGAAGAATGACAAGGCTTAAAATAGAGACATCACCACAGTATTTCATGCATCCATTTCTTTCCTGGGTCCTCAGCTCAGCCATCATGTAGCCAGGCCAGATTCTGCTCTTAGGTCAGCACTCTGAGTTAAGAATCTGTGGCAGATCAAGAATAAGAGAGGCTGACAGAAACCTCCAGCACTGAAATTACAGACTGATGGCATGGTGTCATCCACCAGAAATCATGGCATTTCAGATCCATGTATCCTGGTGCTTGCAATGACAGATCGCTATGATAAAGAGTGTCTGACCTGTGGTAAACAGACTAGTCAAAACCTCAAAGTGGTCAAAACTAGAAGAGGGGAGATTTAGATTAGATCTCAGGAAGAAATTCTTTACTGTGAGGGTGGTGAGACACTGGAACAGGTTGCCCAGGAAAGTTGTGGAGGCCCCATCCCTGGAAGTGTTCAAGGCCAGGTTGGATGGGGCTTTGAGCAATCTGGTCTAGTGGGAGGTGTCCTTGCCCATGGCAGGGGGGTTGGAACTAGGTGATCTTTAAGGTCCCTTCCAACCCAAACCATTCTATGATTCTATGAAAAACAAATTAAAACTAAATAGTTTCTTTCTCTTATCATGGACACATCCTATCTTATAGAACAGAAAGAACTGGTGCCAATATAGTCAGTTTGCATCTACAGGTTTGAGGAGATGCAGAATTTAGAATAATTGTCCTGCATCTTGCTTCTCCTCAAACCTGAAGCCAACACAAGACTTTCTTGTGCCTTGAAGTGAAGAAATGTTGCTATGTCCACACAGACTTGTAATGCATTAATCTTCTCTGCCCACTGTGTTGATAAGGCTACCCCACTGCTATCTAAACACTTGAAATTAACTCTTGAAATGTAAATGTTCAGATGGTGCCATGATGACGTTCCCATTTATTTCTTCGGAAAGACTGGCGAACACTGACTCAGGCTTGATGCTATTTTTTTAATGTGGGATTCTATGATGATGCATTGAAGTGGATACTCAAGAGAAAGGGAAAATCAGGTTCCCTATAATACTCTGAGATGGTCCCAGAAAGCAGATATGTGCAGAAACTCAGGTCTTACTGTCCCTGCAATCTGCCCTAGGAAAAAACCCTCCTTCCCTCCAAATATGGCACTTCATATAACTCTAAACAGTGTGGCCCACCTTGGCCTCGTTCTTACAATGGCTGTTCACAGCCACAGGGTACAAAGATTTTCTTTTATATATCAAAATTAATCAGAAATGCAGGAGTTATGGAGTTAGGAATTGTTTATGATATCCATATTGCCAGAGGTGTTCTCTGTACTTTGAGAAGAGAATGCTTCTGTGTTTGGAAATCCCAAGGCGATGAATTCATTAGAATGTCAGGATTAGCTGGTAACAATAAAAACACCGCTCTGTATGCCGGGGATACTTCAGAGGCTTTGAAAGATTTACTTGACCGAAATACATTCGCTAGAGTCTTCTCTGTAATGACCAAAAGGTGCAACAGAGGTAAGTAAGTCTCATGAAACCTTGAATAATCTGTGTATGTTTCCGACTGGCCTTATTTTGGGTGTAAGAAAGAGCACGTATTTTTGTAGCAGCTTGACAGGCTGGGGGCTAATGCATGCATTGTACTTCTGTGCCTGTGCTGGGATTTATTTGGAGCAGGGCATGTTTATGGCAGTGTTCCTCTTAACTAGCCAGTGGGTATAATCCTGCCAAGTTCTGTTGTCAGTCTGTCGGTAAAAATAATGTCAATAGTAATCAGTCATGCCCACTTTCATCCCTCCTGCCTTCTTTGCTCCCGGGGGGAGCCACTGTCAGGTGATGAACACTGCCAGTTTTGCTCCCGTCTTACAGAAAAGGGATTTTCCCTTAGCACTCTCCTTTAGCAGGATGTGACCATTGCCGCGCTTTAATCTCCTACAGGAAATAATAAATAAATAAGAAAACCCCAACATTAAGAAAAGGCTACCTTACAAGCAGCCAGCCGTTTGGATAAATGTCACGCTCAGCCTGGCATTTCTTGCTGCTGGTCCTGGGGATAGCTCTGCCAGCCGGAGCTGCAGCCCCGGGAGGGTAACGGGGGAGGACGTGTAAAGGTCGTTGTGATTATAGTGAAGGAGGTACTTTAAAGCAGAACCCGAATATAAAGTCTTGTAGAGGCTGGCACGCAAATTAAAATGTAAATAAGGTTGACAAGCTTTCCAGCAAGACATCAAAGTGCCAAAGGGCAATTCTGCCTTCTCCAGGCGTTTTCTGCCCTTCCTGAGCGTGCCACAGCTGTTTCCTCAGCCAGCAGCAAGAGTAACCTCTGGGGGAAGGAGGAATATGAAAGTCAGAGTGATTCTTAGCAGCTGTCACATTTGCAATGGTTGCTCCTCAACGTATTTCATAATCCTTTTTTCAGTGTACTTGCCTTAGAAATTTAGGTTACACAATCTCTATAAATGAATAAACAAAAAGATGTGTGTATGCACGCGCAAGCGTCAACGACAGTCTTAAAGCTATGAAATTCTTACAAGCTTCACGAAAACAGGGTAATTGTGAGAGACTGTTCCAGGCTTTTGGCATAATTAGATAAGAAAGAAATCGAGAAAGATGAGGGGAGAAAAGAGAGAGAGTGTCACTGACGTAGGTCATTCGTTGAATTGTATTTAAACTGTAGCAGAAACCTGAAAAGGTTGACAAGGGTGAGAGAGGCTTTTGAAAACGAAGGAGCTGAGGTAGAAGTCACAGGATAAGAAGTCTTATAATTCTTAGAATAGATTCACTTTCAGCATCCTGTTGTCAGAGAGATATGCGAGTAATAATTATTGCTTTGAGAAGTCTGCTTGGATTTGGTCTCCCTCCTTTCTTTTTTTTTTCCCCTAGAGATTTAATTCTTTTTGGTTTAATATCTGGCAGAAATTCATTTGTGTATATTTCAAAACACGTGTACGTTTACCCAGCGATCCCCTTGGCATCCCTTCCCACCCTTTGAAGGGTGCTGCCCTCCTTTACTCCGCACAGCGACGCCAGCTGCGTGGCAAACCTCTACAAAGCTGATTTTTGTTTCCCTTTGTCAGTGCACGCTACTCGCTGCCTGTTGGGATGCTTTTAGAGGCCTCCTGAGCCAGCCGTCTCAAAACAGGAACGGTTTGCTGCAGTAATAGTGTCTGCTAATGTCTCATTACAATCAATTTAAATGCTTCAGTTCCACTGAGAGCTAATAACACATGAAAGTCAAACTAGGCTCGTAATTTCAGAGACGTATATTTTTTTTGTAGTAAGCTGAACTATTATGCCCTGTTGAAAGCTTGACTATAAAAGATTTTAAAACTGTGTTTGCAGTGTCATTAGGACGTCCTCTTATGTATCTTCTAAGCTTGGAATAGTAAGATATTCTCAGCTTTCTGTTTACCTTTAATAAAATAACAAAGCTTTATTTATTGTCCTTTGCAATTTTGTATATTTACAACACATATTTAACAGTATTAAAAAATTCGAGTATCTAAACCAATGTGACCTGCCTAGCTTTCAGCAAGATTCGCATTACATTTATAGAAAAGAAATTTTGTTTCACTGCCCTTTATTCACTTTTTACTTTGCACTCCCAACTCAGCCTCTCTCAGCTTGATTGTCTTTCAGATAAATGGCCTTGTGAAAAAGAAACTTAAAGCAAATAGCTTTAATAGCAAATTGCACCTGAAGTCATCACGGGCCACTCTTCAGATGGCTATCTGCTGTGAGAATGGAGACAAATTGAACCCAACAAACTCAATACCTGGCAGAAATTAGGGAAACAGGAGGTGGGGGAAACACTAAGATGCATATATAGAAAGGAAAATCAAACTTACCTGTTCTTCAGAATAGCTCACGACCCTGCCAGATCTGGAATGGGTAGGACACCAAAGGTTTGGGGAAAAAGACAAAAGAGCAGTTAGACTGAAGAAAGTATGCTTACGTATTCTTAAAAAATTATTTTAATGGGTAATTTAAGAGGGATAGTGGAGAGGTGAGGTAGATAACGGAAAGGAGGCAGGAAATGCAGGGGTTAACCACTCCAGCTGGGCAAAGAACGGGCACAGGACACAACAACGTATGCCAGGCAGTTTGCAAGTGAAGAAATACAGAGTTGTTGCTCCCCAGCCCACAGCACGCTGGGGGCTGTGGGAGGTGCGGGGAGGACACCTGGCTTTTGGTGAGCCCCTGGTGGGGTTATGGATGGGCCCAGGGAGCAGCAAAGGGGATGGAGGAGCTGGGAAGCCTGAAGCTTTATGGCTTTCTTTGCTCTGCAGGGGCTGCACTGGTAAAGCTAAGAAGACCTCTCCTCTACCCACTTGTACCCAGCTCCTTACCACAGCTCACAGACCCTAGTGTTGTGCTCATTAAAAACCAGGCTAATCTTTAACTCTAGTCCGAACTGATGGTGTAGCCCCAGAGTAGAACTGACAGGACAGTGGGGGCAGAGACACATAGGCTAATTTTACCATAAAATGCAGTGTTTTGTGAAGTTACATTCTAAGGTTGCAACAGAAATGGTCAAGAGAGGAGGAAATCTGGGCTTTGACTTGTTGAGGACAGAGGACAGAAAGGAGATGGCAGACTAAAACCCTGCTGTTATTGGTAAGGACAAGGAAGGCTGGTCTACCAGACTCCTCCTGTACTCAATGGAGAGAGAAGGTCCTCTAGAGAATGGCAGCCCTGAATTGAGCTGTGGGTGAGCCTCTCTTTAGGGTCCATTAAAGATTAAGCCCAACAGGTTGAAATCAGCCTTTATGAATCCCGGTCATCTGCCCACTTTGAGGTACAGGATAGGAGGTCAGTGAACAAGAAAGGATCCAGGAGTGGGACTACAGCGTGAGGATCCAGCTCTGTTTCTTTCACGTTATTGTGGTAGCTCATCTCTGCAGGAGGATGACTAAAGACTGCAGCTTTAAACTTCAGGACTGACAGTTCTAGATATTCATAAAAAACATTCATCTGGGACTGTAGTTCTTTGAAGGAAGGCGAGATAAGCAAGTTGCAAAAGTTTAGTTTAATACAGACTACAGAAGAGAGAGCAAATAAACCTTAATTAGCCATTCCTAGCATAGCTAGTCACTGTCCAAACAGTGCAAGAATAGTCACAGCTACAAGACAGCTTAGTTCAAGCTGTGAAGCTTAATTTGCCCTATTACACTGGCAGGTGATGACAGTGTTTCTTCAGCCTCATGCTAACAGGGAACAGAAATTGTCTGTCCACTGCAAGACATTATTTTTTAGTGGAAGAATAAAAAGCAGCAGGCATAGAAACCAGTTATCTTCTCTCTTCCTGACCCTTAACATTGAGCCACCCCCTGATTTGGCTTGACATCAACCATGTTCTCTCTCGGTCCTTCAGGTAGTGGGTTTTTATTATTTTCCAATCTTGCCTATGACTAAGAAGGGGAGAGTGCAAGTCTCCGAATTTTCCTGCAGTCTCTTGCACATAAGGTTTTGTGCATGAAAGAATTTTATCTTCTTTCTTGTGTATATGTGGCACCGTGTGTTGCCCTAGAAGTCAAACATAACCCTCTCAAAATGAAAAGGCAACTCATCCTGGAGAACAGTCTGTTCTGAGACCAACCAACCCCTTGAACAGGCTAAAGAAGCTGTCCAAATCTTTTGTCCCATTAATTTCTATGTCTAGAGCTAGTACATTGTTTATTCACTTAGGAGTGGGTTTCACAACAAATTTGTCCAAAGAAGACAGAGAACTACCAGAAGAGTTTTGTCACAAGTGAAAGCTGAGATGGGTTTATGTGACATTCTTGAAGCTTCACTGCCCTATGTAAGTCAACAGGAAAGTACTGTTATTCCACAAAATGCCACTGCAGCCAGATTGGTTTGGGCATCACTGATCTTGTGTGAATTAGCACAAATTAATTTTCACATTAACCTGCTTACGGCCACGAACACTGGGTACTAGGGGATTCAGTTAATTACAATAATAATACTTTTGTGCTAATTACAGGGACACACCAAAAAGGTTTCTGTAGCAATACTAACCCATTTTATAGCATGTAGGTCACTGACAGTAATGAGCTTCATCTGTCCCAATCGGTATACAGTAATTTTCGTTAAGGTCTCATTTCTGATACTTGCAGACTCTTTGAAAAGGTTTTCACTTGCAAAACCATCCCTCGTTGCCTCTTCAGCCGTGTTCCCCTTTTTCATTATTTTTTGTAATCTTACTATAGCGTTCGTTTTGAAATATTTCAGTTTGCCGTATTTTTTTCTCTTATTCATTGTGAACTAGGAGGAATGGTCTTAAAAAGCAGCAAAAAAGCTTCAGATGAGACATTGGGAAAAAATCACAGAATCATAGAATGGTTTGGGTTGGAAGGGACCTTAAAGATCATCTAGTTCCAACCCCCTTGCCATGGGCAAGGACACCTCCCACCAGACCAGGTTGCTCAAAGCCTCATCCAACCTGGCCTTGAACACTTCCAGGGATGGGGCATCCACAGCTTCCCTGGGCAACATGTTCCAGTGTCTCACCACCCTCAGAGTGAAAAATTTCTTCCTGAGATCTACTCTAAATCTCCCCTCTTCTGCAGCTGCAGAAAGGAGAGTGAAGTACCAGAACAGACTGTTTGGGGTGGTGGAAGTGTCTCCATCTCTGGGGATCTTTAAGAACAAATTAGACATCCGTAAAAAGATACAGTTGTGACTTACAGCCCCTGAGACCTTTCTGCTCCCATATGGCTTTGAGGCTGCCAACTTCTTTGTCTCTTCTTCATTCTGAGAGCCCCGGCTCCTGCTCCAGTAACAAGTTTCTCATGCCTGGCACCCATGCAAGTGTATGTTGTTTGTCCTTGGAAAATGCTAGGCAGTGCAATTTGATGCAATCCTTTATCATTGCAGTCTAAGCTAAATCATCTCCATTTGCTTCAGAAAGTGCAGTCCATTGCCCCAGCGCAGATGACATTTAGGAACCTGATCACAAATCCCAGGTGATAATGCAGTCCCACTCCGAGTCTCTCATTTGATCTGAGGATATCTCTTTCTTAGAAGAGTGTGTATAGGAAACTGAAGTCACTCTTTATTGTCCAAGAAATTTCTTAAGTGCTTATGGGTTTTGACCATTCCTGTCCAAACTGTCTCTGAAAACTGTGCAGATGTGACATTTATCCATGCTAAATGCTGTTTAATCACATAAGTGAAGGGATCATCTCGATCCACTGCTTTTTCCTGCCTGGATCATCCTGGACAGTCACAAATAATGAAGCAGAAAATCAGAGCGCCTTGGAGAAACTGGCCTACCAAGGCTGAACCAAAGTACAGTGTCAACAAAATATTACAGACTATCACCATTTTTGTCAACGACTCTTCAGGAAAGGGAAAGCCAGTCTGCAGATGTCAAATAAATCTTAAGGTAAAGCCATAGACTGCAGTCATGAAAAACTGTCTCTGTATTAAAAACTGTGATTTCCCCACTGAAAATGGGTCTAAGAATTTTCCTTTCAAGGGAGCATATGGCACTGCAGTCCAACTGCTGTCACTAGCTGTAGGCTGGCAACTGTTGGAAAGCATGCACCGGGAAATAGCTAACATTTGACGTGGCACCTTTTTCTCTCTCTCTCTCCCTATCTCTATATATACATGCATTACACATATATATCTATATACACGCACATAAATATATACACACATTCGAGATATATATACACGCATTCAATGCGAGATATATTATATGCATTGAACTGACTTTCTGCAAGGTAGTGTAAAACACTGCTAAACCAATAATACCCACCACGTTAGGATAACAAAGCATCCACTCCACGGAACAAACAGCTGGTCCTTGGGAAAAGATGTCGAGGTTGTCATTCTTATTCTAGCATGCTTGTCAGAATCATGAAAGAATATAAGAAGCCTGGATATCAAGTGGGAAGTTTTCAGCACTTCCATTTTCTACTAATCTGTAAACCTTGTCCATAACGTGGCTCATCAGTGCAGCAGGGAGACAGCAAAGGCCTTCTGCTTTCTGGAGGATTGAGCCTATCTTTTTGGTTTTACCTACGCCTATGTGTCTGGCACACCTGAGTTGAACGAAATCACTGGAGTTGTTGATTTGATGAACACGTAGACAGAAACCTCAAAGGGTTTAGTGGTTAGTAATATTCATCGACATGTTGTACACGTTGTCAAATTAACTTTGCATTTTCAGTTTTCACTTAATGGAAAGGCTGTAATACAATAAAATTGTTTATGTAGTACACATGACCAATGATGGGATAGATAATAACAAATATATGAGCATGGGGATTATCACCACTGACATGAGAGCAAAGCTGGAAGATGTTGCTGTGCTGAGGTTCGGCAGACTTGGTCACTCTGTCACAGAGTACCGGAGAGTTGGCACAGGGAGTAGGGAGGGCCTCTCAAATGTCTGTTCAACTACAGATAGTCCTTTATCTGGAAAATGGCACCTAGAGTGTCCATCAGGAAAGGAGAAAAATGAATGATGTGTATTCACCAGATCTGGAAATGCATAAGTCTCTCCTCAGTAGTGTGTGGAAACATACTTTAAAACAGATTTAGAAACAAAACAGAGAGGTAAATCCAAAATGAGATAAATAAAGTAATATAGTGTAGTCTGGCAAATTTTCTTAATATCAGTCTTTGATAACACATTCAATTTTTAGGAAGAGGAATATTATTGATGTAATATGTCTGATTTTTCAGGAAGTCGTTTGATATTGCATGATAGAGGACACTGCTATTTAAACTAGTGAAGACATTGCACCAAGGATAAAAAAGCCAACTAAAGGAGAGGCAAGCATACCAAAAGAGCCAGAAACAAAGATTGGATTGTTCATTTAGCAAAATAGAGATTGGTAGGTGACGTTGTGTTCTCTCTGTAAATCTGTCATGAGAATCAATATACAAAGGAAAAGAGCAATTTACACAGAGGAACTGTGTTGGTGCAAAAGCCAATAAGTAGGCTTCAGGTGCATTTAGTTAGAAGAATGAGTCTAACTATTTGAGGACTGGATTCTGTGTGTGGTCTTCCGACAGTTAGGAAATGCCAAATTGAACTAATTATAAGACAGTCTTGGAGCAGTTTATGCACAGGATTTTAGGTTTTGATTTTCTGTAAAAGCAGGAACCGGACTTGATTAAAACCTTTTCCAGCTAGGTCTATTGTGCCATAAAGGTGGGTTTCTGTGGTTTTGTGAATGATGAGGTCAAGAGTTTCAGCAGTAATTGCAAGGCATTTGTAGGTAGTACATTGATTTTTCAGACATTATTCCAATTTTACATGATCTGATGCTCAAGTTAATCCATGTTTCAGAGCATCCAAACCATCAAATATAGCCTCCATGTCTAATTAGTGGGCAGTTGCACAACATACCTTATTATAAGGAATATTTTGAGTACTGTGCAATGAGATGTCAGAGGCACACAGGGAGCATGATTTCTCCTGAGGTAATATATGTATTTGTCTTGTTTAAATTCATTCAGGCTTGTAATGTGCTCGACCATTCCTTATTACCTGTTTGTATTAGAAACAGTAATCCTCCTTAATCAGGAAGCTCTGGCAAACTAGTACAGTTCTGCAGATGCTCTCAATATTACCTCTTAGAAAAGATCAATACACATGTGGGAATGTTTTTATTGATTTCATTCCTTTCTGCATACTTTTCTTTTTTGTTCTGGACATTTGGCATTTTTTTTTTAAAAAGTTTTTTTTAATGGTAAAAATGGTTAGTTTTCTTTCCAGTCTCTGCTCAGTTCTTCTTTTTAATTCAATAGTGTCCCAGACAGCCTTAGGAGATGGCTGAAGATATCCTTGTCTGGAAGAACAGGGCAGCTGAGTATAGGAAAGTGAAGGTTACAAGGCAAGGTAGTTTTTACCTAGCAGATTTTGAAGTCAGGGTGTGAATAATGTATTAATGGCATTATTCAATGTTAGCAAATGGTATTAATCATAATAGCAAAACAGTTCAACCCAATGAGGTATATCCATGTTTATTTTCATAACAATTTTGCTGAGATTCTGGTTGTATTACTGATGGTCTTTCTCATCCCTGTGCTTTTGCTAGTCTGTAAGGCTATCCTGTTATATGAATAATTACATCAGGTAGTATTGGTATTCTTGCTACTATTTAATTTTTTGGTTTAGCTTATAATTTTTAAATGATTCGTGGGTTGTGGTTATGAGGGTTTTTTTACTGTAGGTTACAGCTTACATGCTGGTTTATGGTATTAATAAAATCACATTAGCTTCCCTATCACTATTTTCAGAAAGAAAGTTTTTCCCCCCAATCTCTTTTAGAAGCCCCTTTTTTCTCTTCCCACTCTGAGTGTTTCAGAATTTGATGGAGTGTAAGTACAAAACTGGTGTATGTTGTCTTAGCCATGAAAGTTTTCATGTAAGTTTTCATAAAAGTTCACTTGGGAGTTTTGAGCCCTGATTTAGCAGTGTCTTTTTTTTTTCCTTTTTGTCTGAAAATCAGGCAGGTCAGACTGGTCTACCTTTCCAGTTTTATTTCAGAAAGATTCTTGCACAATTCCTAGGCAGGTCATGTCCCTCCTTAGTCCCATTAAGTTGTTGTTGATTCTGTCGATGATGAAGTAGGATCGTACCCTTTTTCTTTCCCCAACATCATGTTGGCCAAGGTGGCATCTTCTGCACACAACAGTGCTGGGGAAGACACCACCTGCCCCAATCTGTTCCCAGCTCTGTATCACTGTATCCTGCCCTCTTCACATTTGCAGGTAGTTTTGTGTTCGAGTGCTTTCCAATCCACATCAATCAGACTCAGCCAAGTTAGCGTGAACAGACTAAAGAGGCTAACCCAGTTTATTCTTATTGAACTGGTTTTGGGAAAACTCTCATGAGCTATGTGGGGTGCTCAGGAGACTTTTGGAAGGAGGAAATTTATAAACAGCTGAAGGCAGGTAAGAATCATTTACCATCAGAGTCTGTAAAAGAGGAGCGCCTGTAGATGCAACGGTAGTCAAGATCACCAAAATGGCTTGCCGGTATTGTCATCTGTCGTGGTTTAGGCTGGGCTGGCCGCTAACCGAATGACACTAAGATACTCTAGAAGTGGTCAGCGCTGTATTTTGTTTCCTCATGTCAGTTCATGTCTTGAAGAGCTGGAAGTAGACTAAGCCAGCATCATCATTAAGAAGATACAGCTAATCAATATAATATGCTCAACTCCCAAGAACTAGAACTACACTTGGTAAAAAGCAGAAGCAAGAAAAAGCAATGAAGCAAAAATAATAAGTAGCAATTGCCCCAGGACAATGATTTTGGATGGGGAATTGTGGAAATTGAATAAATGTCTGAAAATAAGGTCCTCCACCACTAGCCTGAAGCAATGAAATAGCTAAATGAATTAGCTTATCTATTAATAGAAAGTAGGTTTTGTTTCTTTGCAATGTCCCACATAAATATTTGTTGAAGAAAGAGGATTCCAATGCAGGGAAGCTTTTTTTTTTTTTTTTCACCTTGACAGAGTCATTTTGTGCCTAAAACAGCAGATATCTTGAAATGTTTCTGCACTGTACAAAACAGTAACTCCTACAAAGATATCAAGGTTAATGAGACATATGCTGCTCTGCTGGGCAAGCGTGGTTGTGCAAGTTGGATGCCTGGGGTGATGTGCCCAATTTTTCCAAAATTTCACACTGTGCTGCTAAGGCAGACCATGTGTTGTGATATGATTGTTTCGGGTCTGACTCTCTGCTCTTTATTTGCCTTGCTCCTTCTCGGACTTGCACACAAACAACATTGTCCAAGATGTTAGCTCAGTGTGAGCCTTGGGGAATTTGAAATTTGCCACAAACAGTCTTGGTCAGTTCAGGAGTGCAGCAATTCAAATTAAGGGGGGGGGATACATTTTTGAGAATACATTAAAATTCTACACAGGAAAAAGTTTCCCGAAATCTTGAGAGGGAGGGAAGGGTTATTTTGAAAAGCTATTGAGCTGCTTGGAGTTTTCTTCAATGGTTGGAATAAGTTGCAAGAAATTCCCAGCTGAGAAAGTCCAGGCTGACCCTTCGTAAGCCAAGGATAGGCTTTGGGGGAACAGGTAGAATAACATCTCAGTGGGATACAAAGTCCTTGTCACTCACTAATAACTTGATTTATTTTAGTACATCTCTTTCATTATGGGGCATGAACTCTCTGAAACAAAAGCTTCCAGAGACTAATTTGGATTGGAATTATATTCCCCGTGACTAAGAATAGAGCACGATATTAGTCTCCTGAACATATCGTGGGAGGAAGATATCTTTTCAGGTGTATTCATATTCACAGCTAACACAATATGAAGGCTGTATCTAATGGTGCAACAGGTGGAAGAAGCATTGTCTTCAGTAATAAAGCAAATGAAAATAAAGTTAGTAGTGATGTTTAGGCAATGAGGCCAGCTACAGAACAAATATACAGGCTGAAATTTTAATTAGAAGACAGGCTCAAGTCTAAATACCTGTATATTGGTAAAGAAAGATAACCAACCAATATCAAAGAACAAATACATTAATGGCCCTACTGTGCTGAAGTTTTAAAGGCCAAAGCAATGAGTAAAATCAGCAAATATGTCTGTGTCATTATTTTTTAAAGGTTCCTGAAAAGGTGTGTTGAAAATATTCCAATAAAAACAAGCAGATATATTCAAACTAATAAAAACTAATAAAATGTAAATGTATCTTCTCTTCCCCAGTATTGAAATCTGTTTTTCATTTCCTTTGAGTGAGCTCAGGGGAGTTATATGACCGATAAGAAGTAGCAACATAACTTGTTCTGCTGCTCAGTGCATCCTGAATGGAGCGACGCCTTCTGAGCAACACTTTCTCCAATAAATAATGCACACTACTGCATTGCCTATTGATGGCATCAGAAGCATATGCATTTTTTCTTGTCAAGTGATGAATTTAACTGATGTCAAATCTAAGAGATCTTTTGGACTTATTAAAAGCATAGCATTTGTGATACAATATGAGATCCAAAGCCAGCCCTGTTCAGAACTTTGTCACTGGCACTGGCCAACATCAGATATGGCAGAGGAAGATAGAAGAAGCAAAAGTAGAGTGAGCTGTACCTAACCATAATATGTTCGTTTGTTTATTTCTTCAGAAATTACCACAGACCACAAAGATTTTTCACCATCATTAACCTGCTTGCAACCTCAGACAGCTACAGAATTGACTTCCTAATCATCTAAAAACAGCAGTCGATACTTTTATCAAAAAATTAAAACAAACAAACAAAAAGAAATCATAAACAGAAGACATAAAATACTAACCAAAACTATTAGCAGTTCATGTCTTCTTGCACACTCTTTCACTTTTTATGTGTGTTACAGTAGTGTCAAAGGCTTCCAGACCGGTGGGATGCTAATCATCTGGCAGGCATAGCCAAGGACACAATGTCAATGTAGCATCCATATCTCTGCCTTAGGTGCCGGGACACACTCCTTGCGACTCAGCCAGGTTCACACTGTAAATCTGTGGAAAAGCAAGAATCAGACCCAGTCCTCTGAAGTCTTGATGCTGGTCTGCTCACCTTCCTCTCACCTCCATGTGTAGATCAGTGGTGACTGGATAGCACTGTGGGCAAAAGGCAGAAATGGGAAATACCGTAGGAAGAAGTGCATACTTTGACTATTTTAAATCTTAAATAATTCAGCCAAGACATCTGCTAAGAGGAGGTAAAGGGGAAAAAAAAGTATTTACATAAATAGCATAAATAATGTTACCATAATAATAGTATCACGCATATTGCTATCTCAGATGTCCAAAGCAGTAAGTTCATGTCTTGCCGTAGCGGCCTACAATTTGTGTTCCCATAAACAGAACAAAAGAAAATCTCAGAAGGTTTAAGCTGCCCTGGGTCCACTGAAATTATGCCAAATTGATACTGATGGAGAAGCTGGTCTGGCAGCTACTCCTTTATTATAGTGTCTAGAGTTATTCAACATACCCTTTTTGAGATTATAAAATCCTGTCTCTAACTAATGCCTTCCTAGTTTCTTGTTTTGGTTTGTTTTGGTTTTTTTTTTAAGCAGTGTAGTCTGTTAAAATTGGACAGTTTGATTCTTACTTTCCTTCCAATCCCTGACAGAGTCCAAGAGATATATGCTGCCTTTTCCAACCTCCCACTTGCGTTACAGCCATCCCTGCTTCACCATTTGCTGAAGTGGGTTAGAGATGCATTGTTTCAGAAGCACAAAAACAGCAATTAGGAAATGTGTTATCATCTAGAAGAAAACAGTGATGATCTTCAATTACACAGGAAAGCAAATTTTGATACCTGCTGACAGAAAGATTTGCTATCTCTGTAAAGGTGCCAGCACTGAAAGAGTTCAGACTAATAAAGACTTGGACTGTGATGCTGAACTATTATTTTCACTGTTGTATAATACATCAGGATTTCAGTTGCTTAACTATACTTTACTTGTAGGATCAGGGCTTTTTTGTTGTCACGTTCTCTAAGTTCAATCAAAGCTATAATCTTTATTATAAACTTAAAAGTGAAAAATGACAGTAATGTAGCTTTATAAAATTCTGCAACTCTTTCTCATAGAAGAGCTGCAGCATATTTATTCATTTATCATAACTATTCTTTATTTATATGACCAAAGGTATCATCAAACCATCAGATATAAAATCTCTGTCTTTGCTATTTTTAGATTTAGAAATTATTTGGTTTTCATTATGATTTTCTAAATATTTCTTGAGGTTTGGGTTCTTGTGTTCATTTTTGGTCTCTCAAATATATCTAAGGCTTCCAAGAGCTTTCTGTGTGCTCAAGTATGATAGCCTTTTAGACCATTTCTGAAGTGACTTGGAGAATTTGTACCTAAACTTTCAATGCACTGCTTATTTTAATTGAAAAAGTCCATGCCCCATAGATATGAAAGGACTTAAGCCACAGCAACGCTCATCCCAACTATCCCTAATGTCTAGGCATCCACCATGGATCTCACAAACTCATGGCATTTTCCTGCACAACATGTGGAGAGACTTAAGTGTTCAATAATTGGACTCAACAACAGCTCACATATGGAGTCAGATCATGGGTCATCAAAGCCAGTGAATTGGAAACTCAAAAGGGAGATGTGCGTGTGCTAAAACAACTCCTCCCCATGTGTAGGTACCCACCTGCACAGCTGTAGAAGGGATGGCAGGTTTTTAGGCATCTAAATCACTTCAGCAGTAAAAACATTGGTGTCTGCATACCCTCAGATGCCGAAGTGGATTAGGCAGTATATATAAGATCATAGTTTTGATCTCAGCCAGCTAAACTTCAAGTGCATTACTGTTAGAGTTTGGGATTTTAAACATTTTTTTAACAGGGCTGGTCATTTACCTTGCTTTGATTTCTTAGTACGGGAACTAAGGAGAAGGTTCAAGGTGTTTGAAGATTACTCCCAAAGGTCTATCCAGTCCTTTAAGCATGTGCAAGTGCTTTGGAAAGGCAAACGATTGCATTGATATTCGAAGGTTAGGATATGTGTGAGTCCCAGATATAGCACTCAGCAAGCTGTTGGAACGAGGTAGAAGGAAAAACACCTGATGAGTCCTGTATGAGGCAGACAAATGTCAGTTATTCAATTTGGTGTCTGTATTTGATAAATACACTCAGTTTTGGCCTTGGTTGGCTAAATGCAGGTCTACCTACACTGCCATGAACCCAGGGCCAGTTCTAAAGTGGAGTATGAACAAGCACCTCCCTCAGCCTCATCCGCCCAGTTTCTTACAGCATTTCCGGAGCTACAGACCAGCACAAACCATTATATCATCTGGTCTGATCCCAGCAATAGTATAGGTTACACTTTGCTCACCCATTCGCCCTTTTAGCCTAATGCATAAATTTATCAGTTTCTTAAGCTACCAGAGTTAGTTAGATCATTAGTGAATCAGGCAATGGGTAGGACCTTTGCAGATGGATTTTGGTAAGTAAAATTTGGCAAATTTCGCTAATGATACACTCCGGCAGCAATGAGTTCTTTGTTCTCCCTTTCTTTAAAGGGCATGAAATTAGTGAATCAGCTTTAACTGTATTTCTTGTCGGCATGTCACAACCTCAGTGTCCTTTTAATTATGTAGGAGCCTTGAAAGTGTGTTATTTAGATTCAGCACTGAATTTGAAGGAAGGATGATTTTTTTTCTGGACTTTAGCACTGACACTTATTCGCACCAAGAAATGCAAAGCTATTAGGAAACAGCTCCTCCGGAATGAACCCATATATAAAGAAGTGTTAAGAAAAAAGAACTTTTTCTCGGTGGGCAGGACTACCATAGCAGTTCTGATGGCAGAAATGGAGCATCAGTCTTTCTTTTTTTGCTCACATTTCAAATGCAGCCCATCACTTTAGTATCTAGGCATCAGAAGGAGAACTAGGAGGACTGAGATTAAAGAAGCTGATCTGAGCTGGGTTAAATACTGCCTGCATTGATGGCCTTGCAATTTTTTGTTCAAGCATTTGTCCAGAGACAGGGACAGGTGTACCTTTCAGTATTTTTTGATACATAAAAATAAAAAAGGTACTGCAGGAAAATATAGGTCCATAAATTTGGTTATTTTCAAAATATCTATGTATTTCAATCCAAAGGAAAAATATCTCAAGAACACAAAGTAACAGAACTATTGTTAGTACTTCAGAATTTTTTTATATCAAGCAGGGAGCAATAGCTTGAACCCTGAACTTCCATCACACACTTACCAGACAATTTTTAAGATGTGTTGTGGTTTCAAAATGTCTTCCAGAAATAAGAGAGATTATTAAATTCAGAATAAATTTAGAGGCAATTAAAATCAGTTAAATTACTAGTGTGCTCTGAGGTTGGAACACAAGCTATAATATCATCATCTGACCAAGCTGTAGTCATCCGAGTATCTCCTGAGCTGGTGTTCAAGTTGCAAATAGCTGGATGCTGTGCTGGAGAGAGTAGATTTTCAATCCTCTCTTCTCACTCTCCAGATCGGTGTCTAAATCTGGGAGTTACTCCCACACCTCACATACAGAGTCTGCCTGGGATATGGTTGCTTATTAAAGGGAAAGCTGCCATTACAGCTGCTCTGATGTAAATCATTCGTTTCTTTGGCCTCACCCAGATGTAAAACATCAAAGAAGCTGAATCACACTCCGTGTTTACTGTCTTCTTCAGTGTATCCACCACACATGAGAGACCTAGTAAACAACCCTTAAAATTAGAATCATAGAATCACCTAGGTTAGAAGGGACCTTTAAGGTCATTGAGTCCAACCATCAACCTAACACTGCCAAACCACCACCAAACCATGTCCTTCAGCACCACGTCTACCTGTCTTTTAAATACCTCCAGGGATTCCACCACTTCGCTGGGCAGCCTGTTCCAATGCTTGATAACCCTTTCAGGGAAGAAATTTTTCCTAATATCCAAGCTAAACTTCCCCTGGCACCACTTGAGGCCATTTCGTCTCATTCTATCACTTGTTACTTGGGAGAAGAGACCAACCCCCACCTCTCTACAACCTCCTTTCAGGTAGTTCTAGAGAGCGAGAAGGTCTCCCCTCAGCCTCCTTTTCTCCAGGCTAAACAATCCCAGTTCCCTCAGCCGCTCCTCATAAGATTTGTGCTCTAGATCCCTCACCAGCTTCGTTGCCCTTCTCAGTTGTGGTATTCTGTCTGTATGCAGAGGACTGACACTGTATGAAGAGAGACGCAAGCTTTTTGTTTTTAAGATCACCTTTCCTATTTGCCAAGAAGAAATGTTAAATCTGTTATAATGAAATATAAATTAAACAAAGCTCTGCTCAGAAGATTATTATTTACTAAATAAATTCTAGAGCGGGGGAATAGAACAAATATGACTCACATAGAGCAAACTTAAATCCTACACTGGGATAAGCTCTTCAAAACTAAACTCCACTTTAAAAAACAATACAGGTTTGTAGGAGCCTTAGTTCCGCTGAGGATTTGGGATTTTAAATCACTGAGAATTTTAAAGATGTACTCTGGGTGAAAGGAATGAGCAAGAAACAAGCTACAGAATAAATCTGAAACACAGTTTGCATGTAGGAGTGTCTCTTCTCCTGATATGCAGGATTTCAGCTGCAGCCAGTGAAGTCATAGGTATGTGGGAAGACTGAAGAGCCTTACACCCCAGCAGTGGTTCCCAGCTGACTGGCAAAGTAGCCACTGTCACTTAAAAAAAGCAGTAGGTAATGCCAAAGAAGCTCGATGGTAAGGGAGTTAAAATGCATCGAAGAAGAAGAAGAAGAGGAGAAAAAACCCAAACACAAAAGTCCAAATCAAACCACCCTGCTAGCTTGAAGGTAGCTAGCGTCTATGCAAAATGTGGGATCTTGGAAAGGTCAGATGTTATGAGCCAATGAAAAGTTAAAGGGCACTGAATAAAATTAATTAGTTGTTGTTGCAAAGCATCTAGACATTCTGGGAACTGAGCCAGTGTGAACAGCAAATGATCAACCAAAATAATGCTGAGATTTCTGCTAGGAGAATATGAGAATATCGCTGTCTTACAGCATTCTTACATAGCTCAAGCAGTAACAAACAGGGAGCAGACCGGTAGGTTATAAATTTATTTGCGTGAACTGAGAGATGGTGTGATGTGGTGGGATGTACCTCCTTTCTTTAAGGGAGGAAACCTTAAGGTGCTGTTTCGCTTCTGCTCCAGACTTGCTGTAGGGAAATGTAGACCCTCCTTTTGAAGCAGGCAGTGAAATAAAACATTGAGGTGCAGGGAACATCTTCTTTTCTTTGCTGGCATCAGTCTGCAACATCTTACTCTTCAAAGTGCCACTGACTCACTGAAATGGATTTTGTACACCCCCTCAAGTTAGTCTGCTAGCTCGTGTTGGTAGATTTCCCAGGTTTAGGTTGAATTATGACTCTCTGTGTTGCTGGAGCATTGTCTGTAGGTTGTCGGTTTCAAGGAATTAGAGCTTGTCTCCAAAATTTCAACTTTTCCTCTTGCAAACCAAAACTCAGCCCATTAGGTCACAGAATGAGCAAGGGGAACATGCCCACAGGAGAGACCGTTGACCAGGCTATACAAGGAAAGTGTCCTTTCAGAGAGAAGCTTCACTAAATGATATACCTGTAGCTGAATCCTTGCCCCAGTGCTGGTCCCATGTTACTGGACAGCAGGTCACAACGTTTTACAAAGCTACCAGCAGAGCTATGGAGAACAAGGTCTGGAAACTGGTTTTGTTTTTGTGCCATTCTTATGCAGCTTAAACACGTCTAGAGTTTCTGGGATCACCCTACCTAAGACCCAGATATGGCTCCACCTATTTAAAAGAAACGGAGCCCAGTCCTCAGTGGGCTGGGTAAGGTGGCTTATTGCTCGTACAACAATTTCACAGCTGCTTCGGGGATAATTAGGCTTTGATGTATCTCCTTCAGTTCAGTGGGATTTTACACTAAATGCTTGACTCATTAGTAACTTCCGTGCATCATCCCACTGCCCCTAACAAGGTATCTCATTCTTTGGAAGGAGGAATGATACAGTGGAAAACTGCTTTCAACATCCTTTTTGCAGACTGAAAGATATTTGGTAACACACTTTAAACCTCCTTTCCTTTCCTGAAACTGCAGGAGAGAGGGTCTAGCTATTTACATTTCCACGGTCAGTGCTGAAATGTTCACATACCACAATAAAGAGGTCATATATTTACCTAAGGTAATATACTAATGTGAGGTTCTGTTAGACCTCAATTTTCAGGACATGTTTTACACTCATTAACTTAACATTAATTTGCATTTAGCAGCCCTAATGATTATATAGGTCAAGAAAACTAAAATATCTTTATTCTCTGGTTTTTTTATTTCCTTAGAGTACGCTCGGTTTGAGGCAAAAATCCATGACCTGCGTGAGCAGATGATGAATCACAGCATGAGTTCTGGGTCCGGCTCCCTGAGGACGAATCAGAAGAGGTCACTGTATGTCAGGTGAGCAGGGAGAGCTTTCTCCTGGGAATATGTTGGCAGCTACCTTGTCTATGCCTGACTTGTGGGCTTGGCAAAGTGGGAAAGAAGTCTGAGGAACTGAATTGAACTGAACTGAGAAATGCAGCAATCTTACAAGCACAACATCATTAATGTGAAAATTGGACAAAGCCCTATTGCTTAATCTGATCATTTCAAGCTGTTTTCAAAGGGCACTATACTTTTATAGTGATTTGGTTTTATGAGATGAAAATCTCTTATCGGTTGTCGGCTCTTTCGATATCTGAGATGGATATTGTGGTGTAGTGACGCATTGCGTTTCTGTGTGAGGTCTTGCCCAGACATGGAATGATTACTCTCACAAAGAGCACTTTTTCTCCAAGACCTTGTCCTTACAAAGCAAGGAAAATTATATGCTATTCTAAATGCATGACAATTTGCAGCTATCCCTTTGCATATGTTTCTGCTGTCTACGCTACAAAGAATTTACCATCTATCTAGCAAGATCAAATATGCAGATGAAATGCTAAACAAGCTGGTGTACGTAGCTTAAGTGGAGTAGTGAATAACACAGGACCTGCATAACTGTGAGCCAGGTGGTAGCAGTTGTTATATTTTTGCTTTGATTGAGCACATCTATTGCCATAGTCATTGCTGGCTGAAAGACTGGGAGTTGCCCAGTTGCCCCTAGCAAGGTTCTTGCTGTCACTCACCTCTTTGGGACTCAGGGAAGCTATGGGACTCCGTGCCAAATATCTTAATAATCTCAATAATTGTGCTTCTCTAGGCTTTTCATTTTCATTTTTCCCCCCATGCTCAGCGTATAATTTGAAATTCTGACAATCATGAAGTAGAGGGAAGCAATTTGTCAGCCTCCAGGCAGTGATAATTATTCATGGGGGAGCTAATTCAGGTGATAACATTGCAGAGATCCAATTAAGGCTAAATTCTACATCTTGTCATTATGCCCTCAGCATGAAGGGGTAAGGTAGGAGAGGAGGAAGGAAAAACTTAAATGTTAGCATGGATGGTCTTATTCTAGTGGGCCACAACCACATGATGCGCTAATTGGCACCGCTGCCAGACAGAGCAAGGACTGGAAGGATATGGATCACTGTTACCACTGTCCTTGCTATTGGGCAAGGTCAGGTTGGAAGTGTCACAGTTTTCGATGCATCTCTACCCTTCTCTGGCCTCTCCGGCTCTGTGTTTGCTTTTGGAGCTTTTCTACCTGCAGTAGGTTTTTTCCAGACCAAACACAGAGTGACTTTATTGTCAAGAGCTTTGATCAGCTCCCTGAATTTGCATTTTATGAAAAGCGACAGTCATTGGACATGCAGGGACAGATACAAGCTTACTTTGCTTAAGGTAAGCCAGGAACCCAAAATGTGGCGAACAATGGTGCAAGAAGTCCAAGCCAGCAACCCTAAGTCAATTCAGGTGTACAGACAAAGGGCTAACACAAGGTCCTGCACAACTTACCGGTCTGAGCTGCAGCAAAGCTCAATTACCCCTGTATCAGCATCGACCTGGTAAGCCCTGCTGAGAACTGAGGCTTATTAGCTTGCACGCTCTGCCGAGCTAATATATCCATGCTGCATCTGGCCTAGCCTGGTTCTTCCATACGGTATTGGTCTGCGTGCACCGATGAGCCTGGTTTTCTGCTAGTTCATGAATTCTGGATGTGGTCTGTCTCACTTAAGCTGATATGCCCTGGTGCTTCATCGCAGGAATCTTTGATGTCTTAGCTGCATATCTAAATATCACTTCCCAAACCATGAATGCAAAACCTGTTCTTTTATTCCAGAGTCGTTCCAAAAAATGCCCTAAACCTCTCAAGCAGAAAACCTTAAAAGCCTCAGTCACTTTTGTTAGCATAATATTTTTTGCAGTCAAACCCACACAATCGGCTGTGTCCAACTCTGACAAGTCTGAGAGGCTCTTTATATTATTATAATAATGTGTTTGTAGCGCAGTGGCGCCTACAGCATAGTGCTAGGCACTGTTAGTTCAAATCATATCCACTAATTACAAAGGTAGCTTATGTCTACGTTAGGCACTAAGGAAAAAATAAATGTGGGTTCAGAAATGTGCTTGTTTTCAAAAGCAAAGCTCTGTAAGCAGATTTGCCAGTGGATGCAGGGTTTTCTTCTTTACCTTGCAGTCTGTGATTTCCCCATCCAGCCCCTACTAAAATAGCACAGCATTTTTAGTTCAGATATGTAAAAGAAGCTATATTAAATGAAATGAGGTAAAATTTAGTATGGGGATAATGTGTTGAATATAGGACTAGAAGTTGTTGGCTGAAAGCAATTAAAAGTCACACTTAGGCAGTGTATACACCAAGGAAAGCAATCAAAAATTACTTTTGCAGAAGAAATTGTGTAGGTCTTTGAAATGTGCTCTTTTATCTGTGCATAATCTGATGTTTCTGATTTTCATTTTTTTTTTTTCTTTATCCCACTTTGTCTTAAGTATTTCTGATGCCTCCAGGAATATTCCCCAGGAATTTCCTGAATTATTTTTTTTTTCAGTATTACCTGTTCCTTTTGTATCACAGACCCTATATCTCTGTTTGAGATGTTATCAGAAAGTCCATGACACTAAAGGCAAAGTGTCTTCAGGGAAGGACCGAGCCCTAGGAAATGCTGTTAACTCTTTTGGGAGCCCACAGCCTCTTTGTCACTAAATCTCTCTGTTGAGGAAAAGAAATACAGAAAGAAAAGCAGAAAGTGAGAGAACAGATGTGAAACATAACCAGTTTTACTATTTATAACTTATTTGTTTCTGAAGGTAAATAAACTTAATTTGAATTCAATAACTGAAATGAGAAGCAAAAAAAATTTCTGCTATTATCCTTTTTAATTCATTGGAATTCAGCCACCAGCTCATGACTAATGAGGAAAGTAAAGAAACCCATCACCAGAGAAATACTGTGCTATATACATACATCATGGTTTTTTTAGTGTTTCTTATGCAAATTCATATCTTCCTTTTTGTCTTTTTGGCTCAAGGTTTTAAAATTTGCTCTTGTAAGATTTTGTATTTATTTGTGTTGAGATAGATACATGCTTTACTTTGTCCTTCTAGGTCCAGATCCATAGGCAAAATTTTCAGGCTACATGTGGTGACTATCTATACTCTTAGGAAATGCCAGATCATGTTATTTAACCCACAGGCTATGGAACATGACGGCCTTTTGAAGAGTTAAGCATCAGAGAAGAACAGTACTTTAAAAAGTTTGGTGAATATGAGCAGCCATTGAAACTTTAGTATAAAATTGCCAGGCTTTGGAGGAAACTGAGATCTTAAGCACAATGAAGGGTTTTTCCTGTTGATTTACTAGATTGCTCCTAAGCTTAAAGTACTTGTGCCAGATTTCTGAGGGTAAAAGTAGATACTTCAGTAATTGCTACCAGATGTACAAAGAGAAAGGTTTTCAGGAATCATCTGGCACCCAAGAACTGCCTTCTTACAGTCTGTTGTTGATTTACAGATGAAAAATAATTAGATAAGCTTAAAATAAACAGCCATGGCACCTTTGAATCTTTATTCAAACCAGATAGCTTCTGAAATAATGTCTATAATTAAAAATTCCAATCGTCCAAAGCCACAAACAGGCGCTGTGGAGGTGTATCACTCTGCAGAAACAATTCAAAAGCTTCACACACACCCCAGCCCTT
This sequence comes from Burhinus bistriatus, assembly GCA_013397275.1. Taxonomy (NCBI): domain Eukaryota; kingdom Metazoa; phylum Chordata; class Aves; order Charadriiformes; family Burhinidae; genus Burhinus; species Burhinus bistriatus. The sequence continues at coordinate 191,346 of VYXH01003494.1, forward strand.
TCATTGCTGCTTCGCTGTTTACAATCTGTTTGATGCCATCAGTGACCAAACATCTTTCCCCCTAATTATGGCTACTTGTTGTCCTGTATAAAGGGGCTGGATGAGCTTACTGAAATGCAGATATTTCAAATTCAGCACTATTTTCCAGTATATCGGCACAATGTGAATTGTACACTTGGCTGTGAAGGTGGGTATGGAAATCAGAGCTGGGACAGGGCTGGATCCAGCGTGGTTCTGCAGCTGTCCCTCCACCGACTGTCCAGGGGACAACACTACAGTGGGAAGCGTAACCAAGGGCAGAGCCTCTTCCCAATAAGATGAGGAAGTTTATGATCAATCTTTTTGTTCCAGCCCATGCTGCGCTAATTATAAAAACTATGCACAGTGCAAACAGGTGCCTCTTAGTCCATTACGTTTTTGTCTTCTTCTAGCTGGAATTAGTGCTAAGCATTTCATAGCTTTGATAGGTATGCGCTGTACAAACACAAAGCATTATGTCTTAAAAATGAGTGTGTTCATTTTTTATTGAGCCATGAGGAACAGAATCTGAAGATTTGCCATAGCAACTTAGCAGCAGCTGAAAGAAAGTCAAAGTTGAGGTACTTTGGGTTGTTTACTCTGATTTCCAGCACAATTAATTCTCCATTAGGTGTTAGACACCTTTATACACATTTCCTGAACTTCTTAGAAATCAGCATGGTGCCATATCACTTAGGGAGACTTTGATTTTCAGCAAATCACAGAAGTTCTCACTTGGGAACTTTGCTGAGTTACAGCTGAAGTTTGGCAGATGCAGTTTGTGAAGATCGAATCTGGCATGTGGGGCTGGTTTTGTGTAACGTCTGTCACAGTCACCGAACTTCCATAGGCCACCAAGCATCAGGTAAAGGCTCCATGGGCAAAATTCTCCTGGGAGAGCTGCACAGCAGGTTGCGATGAGGTCTGAAATCCACATGAGAAATGCAATTCTTGGAGATATCCTGGCAGTGAAATCTGAACATGTGATAAAATCAAACCGGGTGATGGAACGCTCTGCTATGTAGATCTGGAAGGAGAAATGTGATAAAGATATCATTTCATTAGGGCTTTTGGGAGGGAGGTACTGAGGGAACCAGAGAGAGAGGTACGAAATGGTCATTCCTAAATACTCATTGCAAGGAGAAAGAATATATATTTATTTATATATATGTGTGTATATATATATGAAAAAAGAAAATCCAAATAGGTATGTTAGTGTTAAATATATGCTATATCCGCATGTACATTGCAAACATCTTCACTTAAGCTAGTTGCCTAGTATCTCCCTTGAGTCAGTGGAGTGCACTTGGCACTTTCGGAGTACAATTCATCTCATCCAGAAGTAGACATCTAAAATTGCTCAGGCGAATCATGCCCCAAAAATGTCTATTTCTCACAGTTGAGTGGAAGAAGCCTCAGGTGATTAGCTGAGATGTAAACATCTATATTAGAGACACTTAAAGTTGTGTGACCTGAATCCCACCCACACTGAATGTCTTTCTCTCTCTCTCTCTCTCTCTCCACACACTCGGAGTGTGCATATACGTATCTTGAAGAGGCTGTAACATCAGCCTCTCTGGCTGTTGTCTGTGGATGCTTCTGCTCTGTGTTTCAGTAAGACACTGCAACGTAGCTTTGAAACACTGATAGTCCTGTTTAAATGGGCTGTTTTCTTCCCCATATTCTTATTCCTCAGGATTCATTCTAAATTCATTTACCGCTTTTGTTAGCACTGCTGAGGATACACAAATCAGGCTGGGCAGAGAATGAATCGAGAGCAGACCAGGAGGACTTGGGGGTGTTGGTGGATGGGAAGCTCAACATGAGCTGGTAATGTGCACTCGCAGCCCAGAAAGCCAACTGCATCTTGGGCTGCATCAAAAGAAGCATGGCCAGCAGGTGAAGGGAAGTGATTCTGCCCCTTTGCTCTCCTGAGACCCCACCTGGAGTGCTGTGTTCAGCTCTGGAGCCCTCAACATAAGAAGGACATGGACCTGTTGGAGTGGGTCCAGAGGAGGGCCACAAAGATGATCAGAGGGTTGGAGCACCTCTCCTATGAGGACAGGCTGAGAGAGTTGGGGTTGTTCAGCCTAGAGAAGAGAAGGCTCTAGGGAGACCTTATAGCAGCCTTCTAGTGTCTGAAAGGGGCCTACAAGAAAGCTGGAGAGGGACTTTTTACAAGGGCACGTAGTGATAGGTCGAGGGGTAATGACTTCAAACTGGAAGAGGGGAGATTTAGATTAGATCTCAGGAAGAAATTTTTCACTCTGAGGGTGGTGAGGCACTGGAAGAGGTTGCCCAGGAAAGATGTGGATGCCCCATCCCTGGAGGTGTTCAAGGCCAGGTTGGATGGGACTTTGAGCAACCAGGTCTAGTGGGAGGTGTCCTTGCCCATGGCAGGGGGTTGGAACGAGGTGATCTTTAAGGTACCTTCCAACTTAAACCATTTTATGATTCTATGATTTTATGAAATGTTCAGCGCATGGTCATCATGCACTAGATGAGTTTATGATTCCAGCTATGGCATCACACTGTGCATTTCTTTCAGGCTTCAGAGCACTGTGGGTCAATCTAGATTTCTGGAGAGTGAATGTAAGTGCATTTGGCACCCAGGCATTGTTTGGTTTTGATGGGAAAATAGCTAGAGCTTACATAGCTGTGCCTGTAATTTAATGGCATGATAGAAACCATTAGAACTCTCTTTACTGAACAGTAAGTGGAGGAAAGTGGAATTTTAGTACAGTTGTTTGACTTACCTAGGATTCTTCCTAGTCAATTGAATGGTCCAAATCATAGAAGAGAATGGAAACATGCCTTCAGAAAATCTGTGCTAAATGGCATAATACAGAAAGCTGGGGTTTATGATAGCACTTAGCAGGCATGTTTGGAAACGGTTGGATAGGTACACACATAACCTACACTTGTGAAATGGGCTGTTGCACTTGAAATGCCATTTCAGATAGGAAAATTGAAACCTGCTTGGGACGTTACTTATTTCACATGTCCTGGTTGAGTGCGAGTTTCTGAATATTCAATTACTACTTTTTAGCTGTTCTTTCTTTGAATATAGAGTTTTCTCCACATCCTACTGGCACCAATATTCTCATTGGCTTCAGTGAGAGCTGCTCAGATTCAGAACCAAGGAAACAGTGCAAATCTTTACTTTTCAAAGCAAGGAGTGTGACCCTGTGTGCTTGAGAGACCTTTTCCCCAGGTGGACATTCAGGAGCTGAACAGCATAATTGAATAACTATTCATTCAGGTCTTTATTAATTATCAGAGACACTGAGGAACAGAGAAGGATGAGGGATATGCTGGAATGCAAGAATCACCTAATACAATGGGCAATAAATCCAGTAATTGTTATTTATTACTTTGAAATTCATGTTTAGAGCAAAAGTATCTGGCTTACAGAACCTGTGATTGTCTGTAAAAGGAAGCAGGAAAACAATACCAACTCTTGTCTTTGGCAATGCAAATATGTTTTCTTATGAAATTCAGACTGTTTATGTGCTTAGAGGATCAGTTTTTTGGCATTTACAAAAAGCACCATGTTCCTCATCCTGCTGCTGAGTACAGACTAAACGAGAAAATTTAAAAATCAACTAAAAATTGAAGAACAGGTAATATCTGGAGAGAAGCTGTTTCATTTTTGTTTTTTTGAGGTGGCTTCTCACCGATGTCAGTGGGATCTGCGAGCATTTCACACTTCTTTGTATTATGCCCATGAAATTTTCATAGATCCTTAAGTAAGACACGTGATGGTGTTGCCGCTCTCAGCTGAAAGATGGACGTGAGAATTATTAATCTTGGAGTACTCACAATTCAAAGGCCTTCAGGCTTATAGTTCGATGGCATTTTGGTGCTAAAATGAACACCCTAAATTGTGATGCTGTGCATATAGCAATATGCCTCACCTATACCCTAGGACTGTGAAAATTGATATATTTGATATATAGTCAGTTGAAACTGTTAGCCACCTTACAAGCTACTACAGTTTTTTCCTAACACTTGCTATATTTCTTATTCATCTGATATTTTTTGCAGTGTTGATACTAATGAACAGTTAAGGAAAAATGAGGTTCGTTTGCAATTTTAAATAGCATCTCACAGACAAAGAAGGAGCACTTAATGGAGAGTGAAAACTGAACATGTAAACACATCAGTCAAAATAGTCTCATCTCTGCTTCTGACACCAGCTCTCTCCTTCACATCTTCATGTTTATCAGATCTGCGAGTCTTAGGTACCTGGTATGAAACGAGTCCAACTGATTCCTTCCTGAGACGTGGTCTGTTGGATCGTTAGCTGCAGCACGAACCAACAGCCCAGCAAGCCTTGCAGCAAGGGATGTTTCTCCAGTTGTGCCAAAAAGGGACAAAAGGCAGATTTATTTCTATCTGGTTGTGGCTTTGCAAATCACTGAATACTTTGTGTTCAAGATTAAGAGCTAATGCACGCGGTGTTGAGCACCTCAAAGGACTGAGCCCTGCGTGAATAAACCACAGCCTAGAGTAATCTCAGATAACAAGCTCTGCCTAAACTTCAGAATATAAAACAGAATATGAAGCAGCTCCTTATCAAAGCCATTCTTGCCTAATTCATCTTATCTTTACATTATCAGTAAAACTTTTTAGATACGAAATAACTGTCTAAGACCTGAAATCACGTCCTCAGTGCTGAATTATTAATGCCTGCTGAAACAGCTTTTCTATTAGCAGCTTCAGTCGGAGTAAGTAGTACATACTTCTGGCCATTTTCCTTATTGTTCTGTTTCATAAGTTATTGAAATAATGTCCCAGAACAGGTTATGTGGTTGACATGTGATGTCTGCTCTAAAGGAGCAGCGCACCTTTTTTCTTTTCTGAAGAGATGCTTTAATAGCTTTTCATTGGGCGTATATTCTGCTTTCCAGTTCCCTAGCGGGACTGCCTGCTTTCTGGTTCGGAGACTCATCCAGCATGAAAGTGTCAGCTAGAATAATTTCTAAGCCAGAAGAGGATGATGAAGAATTTGGCCACGTGAGGGAATAGGATTTGTTTGAAATTTCAATACCCAAGACAGTCAGAGTTTCAGACAGCCTCGCTTCTAAGCAGAGACTCAGAACATGATCTGTCCGTGCCGGGGGGGGAGTGACAATGAAGATAATCTAGCTGTGCCTTAAAATGGCTGAAAGTGAGTCAGCAAAACATGCGTTTAAGCTGTGTCTGTTCTATGTGAAAAAGCAGTCTTATCCAGCAAACAGTTTCTTATGATGTTTCCATGTCAACAGCTATAATAGGACACCGGCAGTTTGGGTGGTTCTCAACTGGAAAAGTACAAGACAGTAAGTTAGACCATGAACATAGAGAAGAAAACCCATTGAAATAAAAGCTTGTGGGAATACAGTTAAAAGTTGGAAATCTAAATATGTGTACTGGGACAGCGCAAACTAGCAGAGGCTCTTAGCACGGTGGCTAATGTGAGAGAAAGAGATAAGACTGCTTGGCCCCTATTAAAGAGTTTTCTACCTGAAATCTTAGATGGAAAAGTAGTAGAGACACTGTAGAACAGGCTCTCCAAATTAGCCACGTTGGAACAAAGCTGAGAACAGTGTTGAAACAGGACACAACCCTACTGAAAAGGGCACTGAGAATTCCCATTTGAAGTGCCTTCCAATAAAGGTAAATGAGGAGGATCTTTTGTCTCACCGCAAGTCCGTCTATGAGAAGGGAGCCCAACCAAGTTAAGTGATGAGGCTGAGTGGGACCAGTGGGCTTTGCTGACCTTTTTATTTCTCATTAGAAATAGAAATGACTGTACTAACTCTACAGTGAGCCTGGGAAGGATGTGGGGAATTGCCTACCAGAGCTGGGGATCACAGGGAGCTGCTCAGCAGCTCCATTTGGTCATTCCCTTCCACCCCTCTCTTGTAATAGGGAACAAAGTCCTGAAACAGAAAGACCAGGTTCTCCCAGGCCTCACTGGCATCGTGTTGAATAGATCCTGGTTTAGATGCAGCTAATCTGCTAAGCTTGCTGTGAGTGGTGGTTGTGTGGCACTGGTCAATAGGGGAAGCTGGTGTCCAAGGGAACCCAGCTCAGCGTGGGGGTACCGGTCCCAGCAGCCTGCTGTGCAAGTCTCTGTCCCTCTCGCACACCAGCCTCCGCAGGTGGAATTTGGTTCCTCTCTGAATATGCCTCATATTCAGAGCAAATGGAGTAAAAAAAGATCTCAGAGATTAGCGTATCTCTGTGCATCTATGTGTATGCGTGTGTGTGTGCACATCTGCATTCTGCCATGTCTCCAACTTCATGTCTTGTGAAGACTCTATTGTGGGTAACACTTCTCTTAACAAGTACTGATTCTAATTGCTTTATCTACAAATGTAGCAAATAAAAGAAGGCTAACAAACAGAGCTGTCTGATGAAGAGTTTGCCAGATGTTCCTCACTAAATAGGAATTATAATAATGAAACTTCACCCATTTTCCATAAATTCTATTCCTTTTCCTTATGCTTTTCGATTGACCTTGCAGGCAACCCCATTCCTTCACCCAATAGATTGTGCTGCTGTAATTATCAACACACCTGCTAGCACCGTATAATACCTACTGCTATCCAAACCACTGCTTCCAGAGAAGACAATAGTGTGTTGCTGTTTCTGCTCCCACGTCTTCCTCCTAGTTGTTCAAAAGGGTCCTGGCATAGTGGGCAGCCGCTGCAAGCTTTGTGAAAAATTAGGAGAGAAGCAGTTACTTGACGCAATACAAGGATTTTTTTTGTAAGGTCACATTTCTAACTACTTAGATTTTAGTTATTCCAGGTTAGAATAGTTTTTACCTTGGTGTGCTGCTAATGATACATGTCCTCTCCATTTCCAAGAAGTATCAATATTCCTTTCTTTCTGGGAGGCAACGAGATCTGTAATTTTCCCTTTTAAAAAGCACTGTCTCTGCAGACACACTTTCTCTTCTTGATGTCCTTGAGACATTTTAGAATCCAGGTAGAGGTTGCAGTGACTGACTATTGCAATTACCCCTTTCTGCAGAGACTGTAAGACAATTTATACAGATAAGGATCATAGGTTATGAATCACAAAATGGAAGCACAGCCTAATGGCCATCAAGCAGTATTTTGCCACTTTCTTGCAGATGATTCAAGATACAAAGCCACAGTTCAGTCCTTTCGGCTGTTCTTCTCTGTACCCAGCCAGTCAGATTTTGTTTGTCTGTCAAGGTCCATGTTGCTGAGAATACTTCAGGATCTATTCTTGTACAAGAAGTAAAGTTTAGATTTGAAAAACATCTATGGTTTCTTCACGTATTTCTGTACAAGGAAACAGATATCTATGTGAACTCATCTTGAAAACAGATTAACTGAGACTAAACAGAATCAAAACCGTTTGCAGTAGCACTGCAGGAAACGTGGTAGAAGCGATGTTTCTAACGTGGTTTGCAGGTTCCAAATGCAATCACCCTTTCAGTATAAGCATCGAAAGTGATTTCGTCCTTTCTGTACCAGCAGCCAGAGCATCGCCACATCCATGGAGAGCTCTTGCGACAAGCAGGCTCTGCTGCAGGGAGAAGCTGTGAATGTAATGTCCCGTGAGATGCCCTGGAAAGTACATTTGCTCTCTGGGTTATTCTGCCCTGCTGTCTCACCCAGACATGATATTACAGGCAGATTTTTATGACATCCACTTATTATTAATTTAATAGCAAATTTATCACATTATTAAATAACTTAGATTTTAATACTATATATTGTTATTGTTTAGCACTCCAGTGTCTGGTCCTGATTTCACACGAAAAAAGGATGAGCTACACTGGCATTAGCATGGTCAGAACTAGGTTCCTAAAGTCTCTGCTAGAGTTACGAGGAACAGCATGATTTCAGTGCACAGCACTTCAAATTTGGTTCACATCGGTTTCATTCTGGCTGGAGTTAGCCCCAACTAAAGTGCGATTAGAGCCATCACTCTTTACTGTGGTTTCAAGTCAGAATCATGAGATGTTCCAGGAGTGAAAATCAGAAATCTTCCTTCATCATTGATATTTGCATGTAGATTCATCTTGAAAGGCTTGTGAACTTTAACAGATCTTTCAGCAAAACTGAACTGGATCTAAATTTTCTTGTTAAGTCTCTGGAAATCTAATCATCTACTTATACTTTAATAATTAATTAGAATATCAGTAAGAAACACAAAATGTTAATTAATAGAAGTGGACCCTTACACACTTCATATCAATTTCTGTTTTGGGCTTACTATCCAGCCAGACCTAGTGGTTACTGCTGACTGCTGGTGATGGGTCAGTTTGAAGTTCACAGCTCACACCGTCTCCTGATGCAAGTGCAGGAACCACAGGCATTCAGCACAGGTTATACACTTCCATGCACAACAGGAACAAAACCTGGCAGCCAGGCGAGTTCCGCTGGTTTTGTGGTTCTTTCATGTAAATCTGATCTCATTCAGCAAACGCCTGAGAATTTATTTCAATATCTGAGCGATATGTTGCTTTTTTACCTAGGCCAATAAGTATGATTTTATTATATCTACTGTGTTAATGTAATCATCTTTTATTTTCTTGATGCTTTCAGGATTCTGTATTTTTAAAGGATTTTTTTAGTTTACTTTCATTTATATTGTTTGCTGCTAAAATTCAGAAAATGGTTAAACAGAACATCATTAGAAATACAGGGATTTCTTTTCAATACCTTGTCCTCAGTAATCAATTTATCTGCCATTGTCTGTGTGCTGCACAAATAGTAGACAGTGATTCAGTTAGCAGTAGTCACTTATAGGCTCCCTTTAAGAATATCAAAACAATTTTAAAAGTTTGGATAAAATTCAACAGATAGTTTTGCATTTAAGGAGGATTGCAGCAGCTTTGACTGCAAGAAATCTGGAGGAAAGAAATGTAAAAAATAACAATCAGCAGACAGGATATTTTTCTCACTGAAGGTATGAAATAATAGTGATTTGACTGAATTAATGATTTGAAATATCCAGCTGAATGCAAGGACCATTGCTGAATTTAGAGCCTGTAGAAGATGAGGGTTTTTTCCTCTTAATAGAGTGTGAAAGAGTTGTATGGTAGGTGCTTCTTAAGCTACTTCAGTTTTATTTTTTCTGTATTTCCATCCCAAAGCCATCAGGCACTAGGCAGACCTAAGAATATATTCCTTTTTAATGTGGACAATGTGCAGAAGGGTCAAAGTTTCCTTTTCCTAAACTTTTTAATTGCTATAGTTTCCTTGGTTCAGTGCAGCAGCTCTTAATTTGCATTAAGGTGAGTGAAAGAAAAATTCCTACATGGATTGTTGGGATTTGAATTTTTAAGAAAGGACACTTCAATTATATTCAGGTTTCAATGCTGCTTTTTTAGGAAATTTTATAAAAGTATTAAGTCGCTACAGTAGCACCTTTCGTGTTCCATCTATGGAACTTAACCATATGCCTCAGCACCTTACACGACAGACTTGCATTCATTTTTCTGCCAGGTGCCTTGGGTTCTAAATATATTCCAGGGCTGCAGGGGACATCCATTTGGAATACAATTTTGTTATATTTAGGAAAAGCAGACAGATAAGTATATGGAATAAGGGAACTATTTTAAATGTGTTTATTAAACATTCAGTAATAATTATGTCTTCTACAAACAGCAGTAAAACCCATCTGCAGTCAATATAACTAATGGTTAATGCGATGTGAATCAAGGAGTCATATGCCATCATAACTCAGATAAAAATCTTAGTACTAACAAGAATTTTACTCCAAGTTACTGTTCAGAAGTGCTCTGCCTGTTTACAGAGCACAATCTTCCATCCTATCTAAGCTCTTCCTGGAGGAAGATAAGTGGTATCATTGTGGAATTAAGGAGCTCAGATTCTGCATTGATTTAGGACCTAAAAATATACAATTATATTGGTAGAGAGGTATGGAGCGATGTTAAAGCACTGCGATGAGCTGTTTGTTCATTGTAGGACATCTGCTTACAGTTATTGGAGATAAAATAGATTTTTAATAAATCATCTGAGACTCTTTAAGTCATAGAACTCTGAAGAGTTTGAGGTTTATCTGAAATTTCTGAATTAGATGTGTGAAAAGAGGTTGGGGTTTTTTATTGCAGCCAAAATGGAAAAGGAGACTCACCAGAGACAGTTTTTCTAATGGGATCAGAAAAGTACTTCTAATGCTTAAGTTTCAGGTCAATATGACCTAGGCTCTGGTTGTGGTTATGATGTGTCACAAACAAGAAAACCCCAACAGGTTTAAGAAAAGGATAATCCAGTCTCTCACTCCCTAACTTCTGTCATATTATTAAGGTACTGGAACCACAAATCGTGAAGAAACCACGTTGTCTCGAATAAACTCCATTAAAAACACATCACCATCTCCTTTCCTTTGAAAGTGTACCACATATCTGGCCTTTCATCCATTTCTGTTGCCAGAGGCAGAACAAAGAAAAGCAAAACTATGGAGTTTTCAGTGCTATTATTTCTCTGCAGAGCTGTTCTGGAAATGAGCTGATGGCAGTCCAAGCTTATTGGAATCTGATCTGTCTCCACCCATAATCTAGAGGTATAACCTTCTAGGTTAAGGACTTTGTCTTTTCAGTCAGCAAAAAAAGGGAATATTTATTGTAATTGTGTCTTTATTATGTACCAAAAAGGCTACACCTGCAAGAGAGGCTCAGGAGTGCTGAGATGTGGGCAAAACCAACACTTGTGCTCTCTTTGAGTATTGCTAGAAAGTAGACTTGCTGACATTTAGGTCAAATACTTCAGTAAGATTCTCTCTGAGTGATATTTATACCAGAAGCATTACAATCTCTTGAAGTCAAACAATGGATATGTCTTTCTTGATGTGCTTTACCTCTGCTTACACTATGTATGTGATAATAGGACTTTATGGGGTAAAGATCATTTTAAAAATCAGCTATGCAGGCTGTTCTTGGAAGAATGAAGTACCAGCAGAAGTAATTTAGTCTAATTAGACCTGGTGAAGAATGTTTGTATGAAAATATAAATATTTTTAAAATAATCGTGATAGCCTGGGACTTAAAGATTCTGTATTTCTGTGAATTATTTTATCCCAGTGTGTGTACAGAATAATCTAATCATCTCCAATTACAAGAATAATTGAAACTTTCTTTGAGCTGATTGACTAATTCTAGAATTTATTTTCTGATTTCTTAGCATTTTTCACTGATAAAAGCTGCCATCTACTAGGCAGGCTAAAGTTTCCTCTGCCAATATTTTGTTGACATAGATTTCCCTAATGGCTGATTAATTGATAATTGTGTTTGGTAAAATAAAAAATCAGATGTTTATAGTTTGGGGCTGCTGAGCAATCGTGCTCTGTAGAAGGGAGCTGTTCTTTACATTTCCTGAAGGCCTATGAAATTGTACCTCATGCTTTAATGGAGGAAAAGCATTTACAGTTTGACTCCAGTGCATTTGCAGCTTAAAATTACAATAATTGTATAATTGTGATGACCTCAGTCATCCTGCTTCTCCTATGAGCAAGAGAAAGTAATGTTAGAAGGATGTATTTCCTGTTTCTATTCCCTTCCAGGCCCCTGAAGGGAATACCTCATCTCCTGGGGTGGAAATGGCTCCTATTCCCATTACACAGGGGTTAAATGTCTCCTGGAGCACAAGTGCCCCAAATGGACATGGAACAAGGAGGTTGCATCCCACAGTGAGGAATGAATATTCTTGTGGATAGTCCCCATATATTAAAGGATGGTAGACTGCTAAACCCGCCTGGAAAACTTCCACATAGTCACCACTGCAGACATCTAATAATGGATAGTCCTATGGTTAGATTAACAGTTGTAGATTTAGAAAGCTGGAGTTTGTTTTCCATTTCTACCAGGCCATTCCCATGATGCCCTGGGGCATTTCAGTAGGTCAGGCACAAGCAATAACCCTCCTGCAACTTTGCTGCCAGGGCACGTGGCTGGCTCATGCCTAGCTCGCCATCCTCCAAGACTCCCAGTGCCTGCAGAGCTGCTCCCCAGGGTGTCAGTCCCTGACCCATGTCAATAAGAAGGTTAGTCTGCTCCAGGTGCAGGACTTTGCACTTGTCCTTCTTGAATTTCACAAGGTTCCTGTTGGCCCCATCCCTCAGCCTGCCCTGGTCGCCCTGGATGTCAGCCCTGCTCTCAAGTATATCAGTTGGACCCAGTGTGGTGCTGTCTGCTCACTTGATGAGAGTGCACGTCACCTCCTCCAGGTCATTGATAAAGATGTTATATGTGACAGGTGTAGGCCCCAGGATAGACATTCCAGGATAGACCCCTATGACACCCTACTTCATACTGTCCTCTGGGTAGGTTACAACTCATTAACCACAACCCTCTGAGGCTGATATCTGGCCAGTCTTTTGCCCAACTAGTTGTCCACCCATCCAGACCATAATGCCCTAGCTTGGATACAAAAAAATTTCAGGATACAAGAAACAAAAGTGTTGTTAAGCTCTAGGTAAATGACATCCACTGTTCACTTTCACCTACAAGCACAGACATTTTATCCTAGAGGGCCATCAAATTGCCCAGATATGATTTACCCATAGTCAGTCCATGCTCACTGTTCCCAGTCCTCTTTTTCTCCTTCACGTGCTCAGAAATGTGATCCAAATGGTCTTGCTCCTTGACTTAGGCACAAAAGGAAGCCTGATTAGCCTGTTGTTCCTCAAATCATTTGGCCTTTTTTTTAAAATGGATTTGACATTTCCAGTCATTGGGGACTTCCCTTGATCTCCACAATTTTTTAAAGATGACGGAGGCCTGGCTGTGACATTGTTCTCTCCACCCCCTTGGACACGGCTCATCAGGTCCCATGGACTTGCTGGGTCCAGTTCAGTCCTCAGCCACTGCTAGTCATTCTCATTCCTGAACCTCATCTCCAGGCACAGCACCCTGGGAAACCTTGCTGGTGAAGGCTGAGACAAGGTAGGCATTGAGCTGGTCAACCTTATCTGTGTCTGCCCTCACTAGATCATCCACTCCATTCCAAAATGGACTCACATTTCCTTTGTTCAGCCTTTTACTGCCAAGGTAGATGTAAAAGCTCTTGTTGAGCTCGACAACCCTGGCAAGCCTCAACTCAAGCAGAGCTTTGGCTTTCCTGAAACCATCCCTTAAATACCTGGGCAACATTTCTAATTTCCTCCTTTGTAGCCTTTCCCTGCCTCCACCCCTGTATACTGCATTTTTGCATGTAACACAGGGTGCCCAATGATCAAACATCACACAGTATTATCTGCCTAGTCACTTAAATTTTTAAAAAAAGTTCAAGTTGCGTCTTTCTTTTACTCACGTTTTATCTATTCTCTATACATTAAATCACGTTCTTCTGGAAGTTATTTTCCATCCTGCCTTTTTTATCCTCTAATTGGTTAACACACCTGAAATATACATATGAGCTGAAAAGATTAACATCACTCTGTTCTGTTCTTGCTCTATCTGTCTCTTTAATGCTATATTTGGACTGTTCCCAGTCTCCACATCCTTCTCCATAGTATACCGCAGGTACCTTGTGTAGATTTCCATTAGTCCTTTGATGAACTACAGGCATCTTGCTCATTAATCTATTATCTAGGAGCTCATCGGTCACGCTTCTCAGCTCTTCATTACTCCAATAGCACAGCTACAGTCATTACGTTTCACTTCCTTCAACCCTTCACAGCCATGCTTTTGTGTTTGTCTGGACCTCAGAGTGAAGTGGACAGGATTTTGGCTGTCTAGGACTCGGGCTGTAATGCACAAACCTAGAGGATGTTTGCTGTGATTACGGTTACAGACATCTGTTATTTTTTGGGGTTGAGTGAGAAGCAAATTAGAGACTCCACTGTTCAGTACTTGTTCCCCAGGGCAGTGTTTTGAAATTACAATCCATCCCTTGATATACATTTCCACTCTTGCAGTCCAGTTGTGTATTTCAAATGAATTTTTCTAGCTTAATTTGGATTCAGTCCTTGCTGGGTTTCAGAAAGAATGGGATTACACTCCTCTAAAAGATTACTCCTTTCAGGTCCTTGCATCACTATGCAAATAAAATGGTAATTGAAAAAATACACCTTTATCAATGATGTATTTTAGCGCTCTAAGAATTCTGCTCAGTTGTATAACATCACAATTTACTTTCATATAACAAGAACATCGCAATAAATTCTCATCCATTCAATAATCTGGCCATTTTCTCAAATGTCAGAAGACATCAGTTAAACCATCATGAATGCCTTCTGCTTCCAGTCTGTTTTCTTCTCAAACAAACCTTCCCTCATAATTAATTAAGTGGGATGAGGAAAACAGAAGAATTTTAACTGCTTGAAAACATATTTCTGCACCTAATACAACTACACAAATAATGCTGTTTCAACAGCATTCCTTTCAGATTCATGTTAATTGGAAACGAAGAAATGCTTAAATTGTAGCAAGGCACGGTAATGTGACAGGCCCCATGTTTTAATGTTCTGATTTTTTCAGGCTGTCTCAGACCTTTGTAACAACATAAATCTTTTCATTGCTATCACATCACTCCTACCTTATTTTAAATCCTATTCTCATTCCTACGCTATATGGGCAGAAGGTAATCTCATTTTATTTGGTAAACCTCTAGGTTTTGTTTAGTAAACCTCAGGGAAGAGCTGCTCCTCTAAATGACAGGGAGCAAAGTTAAATGAGCTTTGAGGTAATCCCATTTGGCGGCAGTCTGTGAAGGAGGTTAATGCCTTTTTTGTCGGACTTTCCCAGTATTTGGTTTATTGTGTTTGCAGCGAATACTGTTCTTTACTTCTTTTATCTCTTAAGGGAAAGCCTATGAGACTTCTTTCCAGGACACCATTTTGAAAGTGATGTATTGATTTATTTTCATTGATCTCGCTGCACAGTGTTTAAGGAATTGATGTTGCCATTCAGCAACATGGCACACTCTTGTTCTCCCTCAAGTCAATACAAAATGGGTCAGACCTTGAACCACCACTCTCCATACTAAATAGTTTTCAGTGTCACTCAAGGAGAATAGACTTCTTGGCCAAAGCAGAGAATTTAGCAGCCTGTATAAAAAGCATTATTGCTGATTGATGGGGAGAGAAACTTAGAACGGACTTTGTGAAAAGCATTTTCCAAGGTAGCTTTTAGGAGTAAGCAATCCTCAGGAAGCGGCGTGAGGATGCAGAAGCAGCGAGCATAGCTGACTCAAATATTACCTGTAGAACTGATAGAAGTACGCACAATGTTCAGGCCATAGTATGAGCTACAGCAGCCCAGCTTTGGCATCACAACATCTCGTAGTCTCTAGAGGGTGATCCGAGGTGCCTAACTTTGTTCCATAAATTCTGCATACAATAAATGGAAGTGTTGAGTAGGGAATTCAGTTTTGCTGTGCTAGGCAGGGAGTTTGGCCAAATGCATCCTTGATGGAGCTCCCTTACAGAGCACGGCAACACCTTAGGGACGGGTTAGGTTCAAACACTCTGCCCTGGATTTAGCTTAGAGGAAAAATTAGCTGCTAGAATATGTCTAAATTCTCACTCTTGCTTTCAGCCTGGCTTCAGTCTCTGTATTAGGCACCAACTCTCCTGGGAATATGGGACCAAAGTTGTACAAGTGAGGATAGGCACTTTACTGAGCAGCAACGTCTGTTTAAAATGTAAGAGGAAGAGATGGCGGTGATGATGGTGTTCCCCACATTTTTCAAAATGCCCTGGGAGGTGCATATCCCTTTTCCCTGCATTATTGCTATTTCAGTCAAAACCAACCTGGAATCACTGATGACAGTCAGGACAGCTCATTCACTACTGCATTCCTCAGCCTCCAGCTAAGGGCTCTCCACCAACTTCTTTCTCCCAAACTTTAACCTTCTTGACCCCTTGGTCATACTGCCTTTTCAAGGGAAGGGGTGAAAAACGCCCTTTCCACAAATGGCAATCTGGTGGTTAGGGCACTTTATGAAGATGGGACAGCTGTGGCTTTGAATCCCTTCAGTCTACTGAGGGAACTGCATTTCTATCTCCCACTTCCTCAGTCAATGGTGTGGCAAAATCTTGAATTTCCCATACTCAGGTAAGTCTCTGGCCACTAGACTACTAGAAAAAGGAAAATATCTTAGCTGCACTTTTGAATGGGAATAGCCTTTCCCATTGTGGTTTTTCTGCATTCACTTTTGTATGTGTTTGTTAGGCATACTCGAAGCATAAGATTGTCCCCTTTAGGGTTTAAATGCAGTCTGGATATTTCTCTGCTTTAAATGTGAATTCCATAAATGTTTAAATGAGAAACAGAGAGACATCCAGCTTCTCATAAATATGTGAGAGCAAATGTAGTCTAAAATGCTTGGTCTACTGAAGGGAGTAGGAAGTCTGAATTTTGCAGTAAGACCTCGGTGCTTAAAATCCATCTAAGCCCATTTTAGGGATTAAAAATAGTCAGTCTGAATCTTATTCTCAGCTTTGAGTAACCTATCAGTCTTCAGGAAGTTTCATCACAGACTGTACTCAATACCCTTTTACCTTACTGTACTTCAAGCGACTATCAAAGAGGTAAGATTAGAAATGGTTCTGATTTTCAGGATCATCTGAAGCTTTCTGAATAGTGATCATCAAGAAAGTCCAAGGTAATTGCAATCACAGTCATAGCTATATCTCAAACAAATCACTTGCCAGCCTGGAATTTCATGCTGCTGTAGAGCCCTCAGAGCTATCGTTTTCTCTCAAAGAAACCCATAAACTAGCAGGCCATTTTAAAGACAATATCAATGATTAACAAAGAAAACATCATAGTTAATTTTTGAGGCACATTTGCATTAATGAATTCATTTCACTCCAAAATAGGGATTCTAGCTGCTTGTAATGTGATATCTTAGATATTCAAAGTCATGTTGTGTTGGACATTTTGTATTTTGTATAATTATTGTAAGTCCATCAATTCTACTTCTAATTGTACCAGCACTACTCCAACTGACTGTTGCTCTTGTGTATATTGGGCTTTGACAGTGGAGTGGGAGGTGTCCCTGCTCAGGGCAGGGGGGTTGGAACTAGATGATCTTTAAGGTCCCTTCCAACTCTAACCATTCTATGATTCTATGATTCTATATGGCTTTATCTCACCAACAAAATTATATTATTTCTAAAAACATGTTACTGTGGCACAATTCTTTGGATATGACTATGTAATCCAGATAATCTAGGAGCCCAGTTTACACCCAGGACATTCATTGCTCACACTGTACTTCTCGTTTACTCCCAAGCTCTCTTTCAGAGCGAACTAACTAGTTCCCTTCAAGACCAAACACAGACAGGTTGGTTTTAGGACAGTTCACTCCACAGATTTCTTTGGCAGCATGGATAAGACAACTCTGGTCTGGTTCCCTTTGCATGACACAATCTGGTAGACTTTCACTCTAAAAGACCCCCCATACACCCTCACGCTGCTTGTTTAGGACATGCAATACTGTTCTGGTGTCATGCTATAAAACACGGTCTGTGAGGCTACAACATACAGTTCACATTACTTCAGCCACTTTGAAGAGGAATAATGCCACATTCATAAAATAATTATTCCTCGGGGCCACAGGATGTGACACGGGCTCAAAGCAGCCCTGAGCCCAGTGCTAAGTGATGTTCCCCAGGGGTCAGTACTGGGTCCAGTCCTGTTCACCATATTCATCAATGACCTGGATGAAGGGATAGAGGGTACCCTCAGCAAGTTTGCTGATGACACAAAACTGGGAGGGGTGGCTGACACACCGGAAGGCTGGGCTGCCATTCAGTGTGACCTGGACAGGCTGAAGAGTTGGGCAGAGAGAAACCTCATGAAGTTCAACAAAGGCAAGTGCAGGGGACTGCACGTGGGGAGGAATAACCCCATGCACCAGTACAGGTTAGGGGCTGACCTGCTGGAAAACAGCTCGGTGGAAAGGNCAGTATGGATCGTATGTGCTAGAGGGGATTAGCCTTGGAGAGTGAGGCTGCAAAGCGGTTGGCAGGACTGAGCGCTCTCTGGTGTAGATCATAGAATCCTAGAATGGTCAGAGTTGGAAGGGACCTTAAAGATCAGCTAGTTCCAAACTCCCTGCCACGGGCAGAGATATGTCTAACTGCATAAATATCGCCTAATAATAAGGCATCTGAATCTTTCTATAATGAACTTCTTTTAGGAAAAGCATCCAGATTCAAAAGAATCTTCAAGATAAATGTCTCAGTCTAGAGGAAATTTGGTAGACAGTGACACCATACATCTGGGTTATGTTGATTTAGAAATGTCGGGGTATTTTTACATAGATGTCAAGAGTTATAAGAACTGCTCCCCCCCCCCAGTATGATTTCACATATGCCCAACACTTTCTGTCCAATCTCTGTCTTGTGAGGGCCAGTTTCATGGCATCTGTAGCAAAGATGTATTATTGTTTCTAATCTTGATTCTCTTTCAAATTCTGCAGACATTGCAAAAGACCTAGCAGCTGTTGCTTTAAAATGCATATAAGTAGGACACTATGCCACTCCCAGGTGCCATCATTACAGACCCGTGTTACTGTTTTCTGTCAGCTAGAAGTTCATCACTTCATTTTTTTACCCTGTCAATCATTTAGCAAGAGACAAGAATAAAGATATCTTTAGGGAATACATGGCGTCTTTTTTCTCCAAGGCATTTTTTGCATGAGCGTTATGAAGGTATTTCTATTATTTAGTTTATTATGAGGTGTAAGCATATAAAAGTATGTCTTAAAACATTTCTTTAGACATTGCTGCTTCAGCTTTTTTTTTAAATTCAATTTAATAGTTTATTTTCCCTAGAAATGTGAACATTTTTACTAACGAGGTTTGAGAAATAGTTTTTAGGAAATTACCCTTCTACTTATACCTTTACAGGAAGGTGAAAGGACCTTGATTTGTAGTGGGAGATTTTCTCTAAAAATGATGAATACTTGGACTAACTGCAAAAAGAAATATGGTGCTGTATGAAGACATTAGATAGGTTCAACAGTTTGGTTAAAAAACTAATATTATGGTGCTAGGTTAGGAAGATGTGCATGCATCCACTGTCTTGCAAACCCAAACATATACAGCTACTTTTTTAATTATCGTATGTGCTAAGTCTTGTACCATTGAAATTCTGTAACAAAACAAACAAACAAAAAAAGTAGTTTTTCATGAAAACAATGAATCAGCAAAATTTGTGTTTCAGGAAGATCTTTCATTGCCCTTAAATCTGTGATATGTTTTCAATCCTTGTATTCAGTGTAATTGTGCAACACTACTCAACAGTAGAAAACCAAAAGATTACCCAAAATAATATTCTCTAAATTGATTTAAATTATTTTGATTTAAAATCCTTAGTAACAGTGCCAAGACTTTCAGATAAAAATGAAGTGCATCATCCCTTTAAACCTAGCCATCAGAAGAAAGGAAAAGGACAGGACATTGTCTGAAAGAAATGTTTTGATAATAACATAAAGATATTAATATCCATCTCTCAGTGTTTTTCACATCTCTAAGCTATGTCTAAAGGAAGGACTAGGTGGAGAAACAGAGATACAGACAGTGACTCACACAGCCTGAAGAAAATTGTTGGCCTTAGGAGTGGGTCCCGGCTCTGTACTGGGTCCCACCCTAATGCTCAGTTTATGGGCAGCTGCATCATATATGTACAAATGGGGTTTCAGCTTGAATTCCTCAGTTGGTTTCCACAAATATGGCAGGGGATAAACATAAAAGTTGTTTTTCAAGCAGGTTGTCACAAGCCAAGTGACTATTGTTTCAAGTTATACAGATCAAACCCAAGCCCCAGTGGTTATGGGTAAACGTGTGAATGTGAACGTGACCATCAAACTCTGTTGGAACAAGGGTCCTTCCCACCCATTATTCTGTCTCAAATAGAATCCAATAACACATCCTCTGAGACTATAAAAATAGCCCTTGATGGATTTTTCTCTTCTTTGGAAGAATTTTTTCAGGGCCGTTTAAATTTTCAGACCGTACAACAGCCACTGGTTAATTGCATATTGTATATTATCTGTTAGTGGTTAAATTACATTTCCCTGTATTTCTTGTATTGTGAGAACAGTGACCAAATGTCTCCTATTCCCTCTTCCCTGAAATTCATAATTTCATTAACTTTTATTATACTCTTTTCATAGAATCATAGAATTGTCTAGGTTGGAAGGGACCTTTAACATCATCGAGTCCGACCATCAACCTAACACTGCCAAAACCACCACTAAACCATGTCCCTCAGCACCACGTATACCCGTCTTTTAAATACCTCAATTCCACCACTTCCCTGGGTAGCCTGTTCCAATGCTTGATAACCCTTTTGGTGAAGAAATTTTTCCTAATATCCAATTTAAGCCTTCCCTGGTGCAACTTGAGGCCATTTCCTCTTGCTTGTTACTTGGGAGAAGAGACCGACCCCACCTTGCTACAACCTCCTTTCAGGGAATTGTAGCGAGTGAGAAGGTCTCCCCTCGGCCTCCTTTTCTCCAGGCTAAACAACCCAGTTCCCTCAGCTGGTCCTTGTAAGACTTGCTCTCGAGACCCCACGTCATCCTCGTTGCCCTTCTCTGGACTCATTCCAGAATCTTGGTCATCCTTTTTAAGCTGAGAAGTCTTAGTCTGTATAATTTGACCCTGTGAGAAAATTGCCGTTATTTGCTTCTCTTCTTCTCTGCCTTTTCCAGGTCCTCTTTGGGATGAGGGGATCAGGACTTTCTGTAGTAGAAGTGTGTGGGTATCTGTATCACGGTACACATCAATCATCAGTGATTTCTGTTTGGTTCTTTAATCATTTTCTTAAATTGTAGGAACAAATTTGCCTTTCTCACTACTGCCAAGCGTTAAATTCATGTTTTCCTAGAACAATATACAAAGTCTCCATAATTTCTTCCCTGGGGAGTCGTTATGTAGCTAGTCTATATCAGTATGTACATTTACCAAGTACTGATATTCCCCATGCCTCACTTTGCATTTATAGACATTGAATCTCATCAAGTATTTTATCATCCAGTCTGTTGACATTTTGAAATCCTTTTGCAAGTCTTCTCAGTCAGTTTTTGGGTTTGCTACCCTTGATATTTCAGTGTCTTCAGTAGATATTATTGCCTCATTTTTCACCACCTTTTCTAGATCACTTATGGGAATTCCTCCATTGTGAAAATGAAACCTTGTTTGTTAACCCTTGTTTCCTGTCCTTTAAACATTTACTAATCTTTTACTCCTAAACCACTATATCTTTTATATTGTATGATTTTTTTTAGTAAAAATGTCTGTCATAAGCTTTCTGGAAATCCAAGTGACATTCCTGGTCTGTGAGTTCCCTGTTCCTCTAAAGAGGTTAAGTAGATGTACCTGTTACTCAAGTCAGGTTTAATTTATTTGTGGTCTCCCTTGAAAAAACTGGCTTCATGTTTTCCATTTCCACAAGTTTGAGTCATTCATCTCATCCTGGTAATTTATTACTATTCATTTTATTGATTTTTTTATTAAACTTTATCTCCTGACACATCAAGTGCAGATGGTTCCATTGATTTGACGGGTCTGAAAGGCTCTTCTGTGGGTTCATCCTTAAACGCACCCTGGAGTGGGATTGTAAATAAGTTATTTAGCTCTATTGCTATGGCCTTTTCTTTCCTGAGCTTTCTTATTACACCCCAATGCCCAGTGTAATTGGTATTTAGTATCTGAATGCTGCACGATCCTTACTGTATTTATCCTCACTCTTCTCCTTCATGGCAGGGAAATGCCATCCATCCTTGTTTCATAAGGACAGAGGCAGTATCCCAGAGACAGGCATAATGAAACACTCAGGTTTGCAGTTCCTCAAAATTGTCTCCAGCTTTGACCGGACAACTCCCATGGACTGATCTCAGTGCCTAAAAGGTATCAGCTTGGAGGGGGGAGGTGAATTGGGTGCCAAGGATTAGATTCATGGCAGCAAGTACACTGAGTGTTGGAATACCTACAGTAGTCAACCAGAACAGCTAAGAAGATAGAGATGTGTTTGAAGCTCTGACTCCTGTTGGTCTCTGTTCAGAGCTGGAAGTGACTCCTTGCTGCTAGCCTTATTTTGGTACCCACCATCTACTCTACCAAGAGTTAGGTATCCCAGTTCCTTCAGGCTGCCAACAAGTATTTGAGGAGGAAGAAGAGTATATCAAAGGTGCTGAAAATAATGTCTTAAGGCTGGGACAGCCTTTCTTTGTCCTGTTTTGCACCTTGGTTGTGAAAGGATTTGAAGGGGCGCATCCTTTTCTCCTCCGTGTCCCTGCAGAATCTGGCAATGCAGAGCCATGCCTGCCTCGAGCATCTGCTGGTCTCTGAACAGTGAGTCTGGACTTGGGCATAGGCTCACTTGCGGATTATCTGAAAGCATAGAAATCTCCATTGTTACATGCAGGAGATCCCCTCAGTCTTGTGTAAAGGGAGGAACATTAATACAAACTCTTAAAAACAAATCAAGAAAATTAAAAATCTCAACCCACCTCACCAAAGACCCGTAATGCAATGGGACTGATAAATTAGTGGCAGTCAATTATTGCTACAGCTGCAGCAGAAACAAAGATTTTTCAGATGTGGCCTTGCTGTGTGGGATACTTGGGAAGTTTTTTTGAAATTATCCCTCAGAGGCTGTCGCATGCTGCAATGAGGGTTTGCTTAATGAATGACTTTCTGGTAAAGAAGATAGTGCCTGTATCTGTTATCTAAAGGAAAAGAAGCTTTTGCTCTTAACTTCAGATAAGGATTTTGAGGTCATAAGGCAAAGGAATCTTTGAAGATAAATTAAGTTTTATATAGTCTATTTTTAAGGGTTTTTTTAATTTATATTTATGTCATCATATTGTATCTTGTACTGACTTGCTTTTTTGTAAAGAAAACCTGAAAGTTGTTCATCGCAATAAAAGCTCACTCTGTTTAGAGGCTTTCCATTAGCTTGGTTCACTTTACAGACCTTAATGACAGAACCGCAGTGATAAATCACAGCTACGGAAAAGAAATATTTCAGACTGCTAGAAAAACAGCTATTTCTTTGGGTGATGTTTGATGGGAAATACTAAGTTAATGAGACAGAGACAGAAGGAAAACTATCAAAAAGATGGCATGTGCACTGCTAGTCACAAGTTGTGTTAAACAACCAAAACGAGTTTGGTCTTATAAGACCAGAGGTAGGAATGGTAGAGCTGAACATGAGAGAAATGTTTCGATATTGATGTAGTAAAATGATTTAAGGACGACACATCTGGGAAGCAGGTGCTGTGGTGTGGTCAATCTACAAAGTTAAGGCAGACAGGTGATTTGAAACTCCTATTGACACTACTTATTGCTGTTTAATGCAACACAGCACTGTATATGCTACAGCAGCTTTTGGGTTGCTGAAGTAATTCTAATCATCAAACACAGCCCTCGATCAAGGAGGCACAGGGTAGCTCTGGTCAAAAATTTTCTGATATAACGTTGGGATTGACACATGCATAGAAACTCCACAGCTCCACAGGAATTGTCCCTCCCTGTCCCCTGTGAGTTTTACCAGCTCCCTGAGATGTCTGGCTGGCAGTCCATGGGCTGCCTGTGCAGGATCGCAGGCACTGGGAATTCTTCTTCCCCCACTGACTGACTGGTGAGAGTCATCACCTACATGCAGGGAAAACTGTCAGCAAACTGAAGAGTTCAACCTGATTCTCCGTAAGCCGCAAGTTTCCATAATTTCTCACCTGCAGATATTTCAAGTGTTTGTTTTTTTTTTTTTTTCCATCTGGATTGCTTTGTTCATTTTTTTAAACACTGAAAATTTTCCATGTCATTTCTCCTACTGGCACTGATGCACATCATGCCGGCAATTTCAGTTTCCCACCTTCTGTATCTATTTTTCCCTATAAAAGTGACTTGCTCAGAGGAAAGATGCATGTAGCCAAGTGTGACAGTGGTTAGCAGCAAATGTTTAGGGAACATATAGGAACAGGGCACATATGGTCTGATCCTCTCCCCGCTGTACACCACAGCCTTCTCCAAAGAGACCATCCTTACTCAGCCCTTAAATCACCCGGTAAATTGTATTGCTGTTTCCATGTTGGAAGTGAACAAATATGAAGTTCCCACAGCTTGCAAATGAGGCTATGAAATGCTAAAAAAGTCTAAAAATGGGTCTAGGCAAAAAAATATCATTGATGAATATTTCAAACAATCTTGTCCACATGAAGTGAAAGTAAAACATCTCTTCAGTCAGAGATTTTTGTTAGTTCACTTTCTTCGTTGTATGTTTTTCCATGACTCCCTGGGATGTCAGAATAAAAAAAAAATTTACTTTTGGGTTTCTATTCTGTTATTCTGTAAGACTCACTTCACTTTAATGGCACAGGTTTTGTATAAGCAAATGCTAAATGACAGTGTATAAGCAAATACTAAATGACAGTGTAATTTACACTGCAGGCTTTTCTGACAAAATGTGTATCTTCAATAGGTGCTTCCTTCTATTGTAATCAAAGAGATTTCATCCTTTGAGTTACCCATCACAGACATTGATATGGCCACTTTACCATACTCTCTGAGCACTTCACAATACTCTCCTTAAGTGTTCTTGTTTTACAAGCAGGGAAACAGGACATCAGATTTGTTCACACATCTACAGTCTATTTTTCTCATTTAACGCAAATGCTCTGAATTCTTCCTTTCCCATCGGTACCTAGCAGTCTCCTTTACTGTCTAGGGAATTTAGATTCCTCTAATAATCTCTGCCTTGCACCTAACTTGTTTTCCCAAAATATGAACAAAAGAAAGCCCTCTCTACTCTAAGCCCTCAGTCACACCAGGGGTGCTGACACTGCCTGAAGATGGCTGAGCTACCAGACCCACTGTAGTTCCCAAATCCCTACAGTACAGCCATATCAGCCATGGTGAGGTACAGCTTTAACTTGGCTATAGTGCTTTCAAGATTGGGCTAGTACAGGTGCACAGTTCTGGAGAACATCACCTGAACTTGTACGTAGCTTGAGCATCTTTGTACCATCCTCAGTTGCATGCATCAAGGAACTTTTAAGCAAAGTGAATTATTTTAACCCACTGCAGAAAATACTGCCTCTCAGACACCAAAGTCCGACTGCCATTTTATACAGAATATATATTAAAAATTCTTGATATGCCCAAAAGTGATAAATATGATCTGAGATAAATTCCTGTGTCTCAACATGTTTTATACTTCAGTCCTTCAAAATAGATATGATCATAGGTAATTTAGCTTGGAGGAGACCATCCTGAGGTTGCATGTCCAACCTCCCTCCCAAAGCAGAGACAACTTCAAAATTACATTAAGTTGCTCAGGGTCTTGTCCAGCTGAGTTTTGAATATCCCCCAGGACTGCAGAACCTCTCTGCGCTGCCTGCACTAATGCTCACCATCCTCCTGGGGAGATTCCGCCCTCTCCCAGACGTTCAGAGCAGCTCCATTAATGATGAACTGATCCCTGAGTAATGCAAATGTGAATGTGGTCCAGCGCTGTTCCTTAGTCCTACGTGGTCTGGTATATCAAGGACTGGGTTTTCAGAAAAGTTCTTGTCATGCTTTCTATGAATTTCTCTACTGGGAGTGTGGGATTTGCTCCTCCTTCCTACAGTGGAAGCAAGACAGTTGACCTCATGCATCTTCCTTGTTAATGACAAGGTTTGTTGTTCTTATAGAGGCTTTTCCTCCCCTAGAGTAGAGTAGAGTAGAGTTGAGTAGAGTAGAGTAAAATCGAATCGAATCGAATAGAATAGAATAGAATAGAATAGAATAGAATAGAAATCATTTCAGTTGGAAGGGACCTACAAGGATCATCTAGTCCAACAGCCTGACCAATTCAGGGCTGACCAAACACTGAAGCATGTTGTTAAGGGCATTGTCTCAATGCCTCTGAAATCCTGACGGGCTTGGGGCATCAACCACCTCTCCAGGAAGCCTCATCAAGTACCTCATCAAGGTCAGCACCAACATAAAGGGACGAAATTTGTGGAACAGCCCATGATGAACATAAGAGACAAAGACATCCTTGTTAAACTGATCTCTTCTACAATTTTCCCAGCTACAAAACATTTTTGTAGAGGACATTATTCAATGTTTCTAAAAAACAGAGGAAAGATGCCAGCATATCCTATAAGCCAGGGAGGGAGTTAGTGTTCATTTATAGTTGCTGAAGACATAAACTAGATTTTTTTCATTGCTGCCTCAGTCTTGTATTTCCTGCACACACGAATCTAACATTAAGGTGTATCACGTTCCAGCTTCCAGCATGATGCAATCATTTGATTCAGGCTTAGGAAGTGGTAGTAGTGTGTGAGGCTTCAAACTGAGTTTTACCTCCTGAAATGTGCAGTCAATTTTTTAAAAATAAATTTGATAGAAAATATGAGCAGTATTAGGAAAACAACTGCATCTATGAATTATTTTCTACTACATACAATGTGTTATGGCACAGATAAGTCTCAGTGTATAACTTTAAGTATGTAATCTGCTTGAAATTGGTCAGATTACTCAAATGCTAAAAAAAATTATTTTTAGGAGCCTAACTCAACAGACTGCTATTATTACTTTGCCTAAACTTAAGGACATGGCTTTTGATAAACATTTCCCATCTAAAATTAACTTCAAAACTCTGAGGTTCATTCATGGTCCAGGAAAAAAATGGCTTATTCTAGGTCCTAGCACCATCCAAGAGCAAGGAATCAAAGCGCTTCTGTTACCATACCAAACTTTCATCTTGTCAGCCTCAGAGCAGCTTAAGGCAAATTCTGTCAATCTTAAAGCTGCTTAGAGTAACGTTTTCAAAGCGACTTAGCAATTCAAAGTCTAATCTTCATTGAAAGTCAACAAAACCTAGGCTCAGATGTGCTTAATCTACCTTTAAAAATGGGATGCAGGAACTTCTGGTATTACCCTTAATGCTGATTTTGAGCGTGTGGGAGCCAGGGCTGCCAGGGTAGGAGGGTGCGCATAGTGCAATGGGGTGGACAATGCGCTGCAAGGAGCTCAGTGCAGTGTGGGCTTAATTCTGTGTTTAAACGACATAAGCTGAGAAGTTTAGAATCATCCTCCTGCAACTTTGCTTAATAAATATTAAAATACATATTGCTACTGTTAAATCTTTTTGGTAGTAGTGGTTGATCAGCACTTTTTTCTTCAAAGTCTGTTTCTAAAGAGGATTGACAACCACAGACAGAGTGAAACCACCAAATCTAACCATTAAAAAGAAGAAACAATCACAATGTTTTGACATTGATGAGGTGACACCAAAGACTATTAATTTTATCTGCCCTTTTTGTTTATTTGTTTCTGCTTTTGTGTATTTTGGTATCTTATTTTCAAGCTTTTCTCCATGAGAAGGGGACACAAGTGAAAACTGAGCTTTTGAAGTATTCATTTGACTCCAGAAGATGGAGGTTTATAGGAAACATCATCTGCCAGGGTAGTTTGGTTCAACACAATCACAGGATAAAACTTAGTGGGATAAACCTCTTTATGACAGGTAAGTGTTGACATATCAAGGAATCCACAGAACTGGTTGACCACATAGTACATCAAGTCTCATAGCTGCTGCTCTTTCAGACAACTTTCTGCATTATTTCCATTATCGTTTAGAAGATTTCAGCTGAGTTCAGCTCAGGCCTTCAGCATTGTTCCATGTCTATTGAATTCTGTAGAGTTACACCTTGTAAATCTGAAGCCTTTAGAGATTTTATGTTTGGCCTCATGAGCCAAAGATTATGTAGAGTCGCTTGACCGTTGTGCTATAAAAACACAGTTTTAGACATTGATAGCGTTTGGATCTTGGCAAAATCACCCTTCTTCTTTAAAAGAGACAAAGTTAAAACCAAAAATTAATTGCATAGCTTCCTCTTGAAGTCTGTGCTGAAACACAAAGGACTCGCTCTATCAGCAAGCTCCCACTGATGGAGTAAACTCTTAATGAGCTCATCAAGTTTTGGCCTAGAGACAAAAGGATTTTATGATTTCTCAAACACTTGCATCCAGCAGAGTTTATGGATTTAGTGCATTTCTCCACATTAGGCAAGGGAATTAATTTCCATAATAATTTTCAGTGGTTTTCCATGGTGTAGTTCCTGTAGGCATGTGACACCTCATTATATCAGAAGAACCTAGTCAGCCAACGCAATAACAATGCAAATCTGACTTCTGACTCTTTCATTGTCAAAGGATATTTGAGGCAAGCAGAAACCATTACTAAGAAAGAACTGTTGCAAATATCTTGACTTCTCCAGAATGCCCTCTCTCATTAAAGGCAGAGCCACCAAGGTTCTGTCTCATTAATACTTTCTCCTAGTTTTGTTTGCCTACACTTTTTCAATAGCTGGAGAACAACTCTTTTTCAAAAATAATCTCTAAGGGTTGGAATGTATAAACAGATTTATTATGGCATAAACAAAAGACCACTTCCATGCTAGGAAAGTCTGTAGACTTCCCCACATCTTACACTTCTTCCACAGAAGTAAGTAAGAATATTCTGACTGATGATGCTCTGCTATTACATGTTGATTTCCAAAAAAAAAAAAAAAAATTAATATTCCATTTTGCTGCTATAAATGTCTGAATTTTGGCTGGTAGGGTATTTTTTGTTCCTAGGGTCATTGTGTTTAGTCCATTTCTTACCACTCTTTTTGTCGCTGTTATGTTCAAATTTTACAAATCATAAATGTGGATCATTTGTCCATAGGAAGGCTTTCTCTTACTTTAGTTCTCCGGATGTCTAATATCCTTGTCCAAAAAAACAAAGAAGCCGTCATATAACTGGCCGGTAGTAATAATTATGTTATCAGTGGGGTTCTTTCCTGTGCTGAAAATTTCCTTTTGATTATAGCCCAGTGGAAGCACAATGAATTCTGTGGGCAGCCTGGCCACAATGTAATTTTAAAAGCTGCTGATGGATAAAGGTCATGATTAGGTCTCAGAGAAAGCAGTTGCAAGCTACAGGGTATCTGAGACCTAAAAAACCCAGTTACCCAAAGCAGATCCTTAAGAACTATTGTAATATTTAGAACTATCACAGACCAATTATTATTTTAAAAAAATCAGTACTTTTTTACAGTATATTTTGTATTAGAAGGAAGATACATTTGGGAGCAGGGAGGGAGCAGGGTGGCTACAGGTTGTGCTACACAGAGTCACAACATTCCCTTTAAATCTCATTGTCTTTGACAGAAACATTTTATATTATTTTAATTTATTTTATTTTATTTATGTTATTTTGTGTTGGGTTTTTTTTTTTTTTTTCTGGGGGGAAAAGATCTCAAAATGAATATTCTCAGACAGCAAATAAATCACTATTTCTTTAAAACTAAGAATCACAGAATGACTCTTTGGCTCTTGTGTCAAACTGTGCAACCTACAGGTTGCAATTTCAGGTGAATTACCCTGTGGTTTAAAGTATCCCTGATTTGACATCCAGTCACTTTTCTTTTCCTTTCTGGATATGGATAATCTTAAATGTCACAACACAGGAATCTGTGCTGAGAAACTGCACAGATTCGTTAGACAGAAACCAGCAATGCTGTCAAGCAGCAGCTTCATTTTGTCTGCGTGGGGAGGAAAAAAAAAAAACAACAAACCTAAGAACTTGCAGATTCCACATAATTTTGATGCATAATCCTCAGACCAGGTCAAGGTTTGACTCGATGATCTTAAAGGTCTTTTCCAACTTGAATGATTTTATGATTCTAAGGTCAGTCAAAAATTATCTCATTTCTTTAAAAAAAAAACTTAGAAGAAACCTCGCCTAAGTTTTCCAGTTTGCTGTGAAATTCTGATCTCACTCACAAGTTTGGGGTTTTATTGTGAAATTTCACCTTCAAATTCAGGAGTGCTGAAGAAGCACTCCAGAATCAAGATGCTACCGCAGATGATCTCTGGAGTTTATCAAAATACCTAAGGCTAAATCTAATTAGTGTTCTGACCCAATGCAGTCTCCCAGTTTTAAAGCAAACCTCAAAGCTGCGAATCCGGAATACATTGAGTACAATGCAGACGTATTTAAAAGTTTCTGCATTTATCACAGATGAAACTGGCAGCCAGTTTTTCCCAGTCAATAAAGCCTGGAAAGGCTGGAGGCACATGCCCACAGCTTGATACTGGTTTCAGATGTTTGCAAGCAGACGGGGAATTCTGTTTGGCCCTTTTATGCCCTGTAAAATGCCGAAGAAGCAAAAAAGCGGGTGCACCCTGAAATGAATTCCCCTTGTGCCAGCACAAGAGAAGACTTGAAAGAGCTTCACATTCTCAAGCCACCTTTCCATTCCTGCTGGAAGAGCTTAAAGCCGGGCAAACCTGGGGGTAATATGAGTTCTGTCCATGTCCGCAGCTGAAAGACTAAAGCCGTCAGTCCTTCCTCACTGTGGGCTGCGAGAGATTTTGCCTTTAACACAGGACCTTGTATGCTGCTGCACAGCGAGACCGCGAAAGTGCAACATACAGTCATTGATCGATACTGCTGAAAATGTTGACGCAAATCTTTTCACTACAGAAGAACCCATTTCCTGCAGAGAACACGAGCGCTTGCCTAAGACCCAAAAAAAGCCCATCAACAACATAGAGATGGGCTCATAGGAGCTGACGTTAAGAATCATGGTTGGGTCTGCAAAATGAACAAAATATTCCCTGAGGACAAACAGCAGTCCTCTTTCCCGATGTAAACACCATAAAGCAAATATCTCCCTCTTCTTAGTGAAATTTCTCTGGGATTAATACGGCTGTCTCCAATCCTTTTTTCATTGAAGCCCACGGCATAACTCTCGGCCAAATTCCCACTAGGAGCAAAATGATAAAGAATGACTTGGACTGAATGGAGAAATTGCTGAATGAAGTAAAAAAGCAATATGGTGGTAAATAGAAAAGGCTTGGATGCACAAGTGCAATAGGATTTGGTATAGTGCAGGTGCCTTAGGGGCAACTCCACTCCCTCAGGGTCTCCATCAGTGCTATCAGCTGTGCCAACACCCTAAAATACACATGCCTGGGAGCATCCTCCATGACCTACCGCAACAGTCCATATCCCTTCTTTTACATCCTTCTCTCCACCGTAAAAGGGTGGTGCATTCAAACTGTTGCTGGGAATGGTCTCTGACCTGTGCTAACTTCCAAAGGGAACATGGCAACCATGCCCTGGCATGACTGAATTTGGTAACACAGATGCTGCTAACACTGTCCCGCTCAGCCCAACTGCAGTAATAAAGGTTGAGGGGATCAGCTTCCTGAGGAGGTGCAACATTATTAAGACAGAAAATATGAAAATGAGGAGAGGAGAGGAGAGGAG
>VYXH01003494.1:222741-279393 GCA_013397275.1 Burhinus bistriatus
GAGGAGAGGAGAGGAGAGGAGAGGAGAGGAGAGAGCAGGAATCACAGTGCCTTTGAGCTGTAGGTAACAAGTCAAACATTCTGATGTTTTTTGTTGAAACCAGATTGTTGTAGTATATTCCTAATAAAAGCTAATAAAACAGTGCCCTCGGCTCTTTCAGAGGGGGTGACAACGTACAGCTGGATCATCCCTAGCACAGGTGCTATTCTTGCAGCCTCCAGTCATAGCAAGCAGCACCTCGGAGCTTCCCACACCTCCCAAGGACAGAGCAACTTTTTTCTACACTCTACACGTAGGATTTACCTGTTCAGCTTCTCCAGGTGGAGACAAAGCTGGGAGGAGAAGGTGATAGTGTTTATTGACATGCCACTGTGAAAATTTAACCCTTTTAATAGTATCTTGATTGTATTGCAATGCCTGCTTCTCTCACAGCGCTGCTGCGCTCTGTTGTAGCTACAGCAATGAATTACGCTGGGGTCTCTTTCATTTTCTTCTAATGTTTTCTTCAAGCTGAGCCTGTAAGTGGGTGGAAATATATCTATTACTGAGGGTGCAGAAAAGACAGCTATGAAACTTGGGGTCTGATTCTGACTCTGATCCAGGAAAATGATTAAACATCTGTGCATTGGATTTCCCCATCTGTAAAAAAAAAAAAAAATAGGGCGGGAAGTAGGATAGACATGGAGAAGAAGGAGAATAAAGTATCTTCCCTTATGATGATGCTATAAAGCCTGATGTCTGAGAATCTCTGCTAAGGAAATCTTCAGAGAAAAGGGTAATATCCTTAGGTGGTGTAAATGCAGATATGCTGGCGGATTGCAGAAGAGTTAGGACTGTTTACAGAAGATGAAGATCTCTCTTGCTAAATGTTGTTGTCATTTCATAATCAAGCAAATGGCAAAAAGCAGTCTGTAAATTTATGTGCAAACTCCCATCTGTGCCAGAAGAAGAAAGTAATTTCGAAGATGCAAATAAAGCTGCCACGCAGTACCTGAACTGTATCAAATTGAGATTACTGGCCATCGTGCAGCGATATGGGAGTTGAAGATTTTGGGGTTTGGCACTGAACACGCAGGAGCATTCAGCAGAATATATCGCTGTGCTGAGAATGCATTAATATCCCTTGCCTTGCCAGGAAGATCGCAAATACTGCTAACTTACAAATGGTGTTTACAGCATTAGGCGAGGAAGCTAGGTTTCTCTGTTAAATTCCCTTTTCTGCCGCAGGCTTAGCAAGATCACTTAGTCTTTCTGTATCCAATTTTTCATTCTTAAAATGCTGGTAACAATATAGGCATGGTGGGTGCCAGTAGGCTGCAATATATGGGACTGCACAATGAACTGATCTGCTATTCCTTAAAGCTAATATATTTTCTCCTATGTCAAACATTCATTACTCCAGCTGCAAGAATAGGTGTCATTAGAAATAGAAATTTACTGCGCAATGCATCTTGGCTTTTGGATATACCTCAAATGCTGAAGTACTTACACTAAGTGGAGGGAAAAAAATGCCCCCATTTTAGTGGTCTTCACTGCCGTGTGGACACCTCTTCATGTTTGGCAGTATATTACAGCTTGGCACTTGGCAGTATTTTCCTTTCAAACAATTTTTGAGTAATGAATTTTGATGCTGTTACGAAATGCTTGTCTCATGTTCTATGCTGATGTGGGTTCCTAAAAATGATTAAGAAGCACCCAAACACAAAAATAAAACCTGTTAGGTTCTGTCCAAATTACTGCTGGGATTAGCCTAGTAAAATGATCACTTCTGAAGTTTGGAATAATATCAAGGAAACAAGACTCAAATAATCTTAAATATTTGTGATATTGAGCTTGTTCTAAATGTTTGCACCTTCTGCTTCTCCTCTCAGAACAGTGTTTCTTAATTTTCTGCAAGCAGCAAGCTTTTACCAAGACAACAGCAGCAATACTTAGCACTTGAATAGCACTTCTCACTTTCAAAATGTTGTACAGATATTAAACATTTTTCCCAAACCCAGGCAAAAACTGGGAATTGAGGAAAAAAATTTAAAGGTGTTAATGGAAATTTGGTGCATATACTTTAGACCTTTGATAATCACAACCACTCCTATTGCTATTTTTCTAATAAGGGAACTAAGATGGGCAAATCATGATTTCACCACATCTGTTTGATTAGTTTGTAGCAAGCTGTGTTCCCTATCTGAGTGTTTTATCTACATCTCAGAGTAATCACTGGGCTTACTATATTTGTAACCTCAAAATGTGTTATCTATCCTGGGTATCCCAGGGTCCCATTTGTGAAGTGCACTGTCTAGAAGATGCTGAACAGGAATTTTTCCAATGCTGGTGTGATCACAGCATTGGTTACAGCTCTAAAATGAAAGTTAAATAATTTAAAGTGATTCCTTTGTTATTAAAAATTGACTCTCCCAGTTCAAAAGTAGACTTAATCAGCTGGCTGGAAAAAGATCCCTTAGTGCCATAGAGAAAGCCTTGTAGAGCTCTTGGTTCTGTCCTATATGATCCAAACAGGGCTGAACAGTGGATGCAAGCAGCTAGCTAAGGATATAAAACACCCAAAAGAAGAAGAACTGCTCTTTAAGATGCGCTTTTATCCGTTGTAGAGAAAAAGAGGAGAAGCTGTTAGTATCCAAGCCTGTCAGATAAGTGCCATTAGAAAGCTGTAAGGTTATTGAGATTATTATTCTTTAAAATTGCAGCAAAAGACACTAAAAATGAGTTACAGCTCAGTGCCTTGAAGAACTGCTCGAGTAACCCATGAATAAGCAGGCTCAGCCGTATGAAAACATATAGTCATGTTAGCAAGTTCAGGAGGCTCTTTAGCTATGTGTGCTTGTGTCGTGTGGAGATACCTCTAACTCGTCACAGAGAGACGTACTGTGACATGTCTTCGTGGGTTACATCCTCTGGCTGGTTTGAATAACGCTTCTTTGCTGTTTCTTTTAGACGTCTCATTTTGTAAGAGTTCTTGTCTGGGAGAGTTAGGCAGTCAGGTCCTGATCATGCTGGTCCTTCTCTAACTGAAAGGAAAATACGTTGCTCCGCTCTCAGAGAAGGGTGATGGGTACTCTGTGGAGGGTGGGTCTCTTGCTGGACTGGGTTGCTTATGTCCTCTCCTCAAGACGTAATATTCTGCAAAGATTCTACTACATTTTAGCCTTTTCTCTGATATTCCCCATGGCATGGTAGAACCTATCTAAGGTATCTAACACACCTTAGTGTGTTATCCAGGTAAATAAGCTTGCATAGATCAAATAGACGTTGCTGAGAGCTGAACATTCCTCTCTGATGAAAGTTTCAGTGCTTGCAGGATTTAGTGTGGCATCCTATAAGACTGGGCTGTCACTGTCCAAAAACATGAAAGAGCAAAGCAAAAAAATTGCAGCTTTTTCTGTCTGCCCTGCCCAGTTCCTTTACCAAACGAGAAGTCTGGCTGCATTCATTTTGTATCACTTTGGTTGACACTCAACAGATGCAGATGTGTTATTTTTATACACATCTGCAAGAGTGAGCACAAACAGAAGTGGGTGCTGTTCATCAGGTAGAAAATGAAGTCAGACCTCATCATTTTCATTAACTAATGGAGTAATCAACATCTGTAGAGCATGCAGCCACAAAATCTTTCACTCAATGAAAAGCGTACTCAAAAATTCTCTTGTCTGAGATCTATAATCTCATTTTAATTAGCATTGCACATGATTACTCCAATCAAAGAAAGTCAGTGGCAGACATTGCCATCTGCATTCGTTGTTAACATGATGGCAGTCAGTGATTTTAAGTTAATATGTGGGCTCTGAGGTACAAACGTCTGTTCAAGGACAAAGAACGCTGCCCTACTCTGTTTCTACTACTTTGCTTTTGAAACACACCTTTCAGCCTAAAAATTTCCAAATATAGAGCGTTTCCAGTTTGGCATGTATTTTACATCTGGGGTGTGAGAGTCTTGTATATTCTCTGCAACAGAAAATTCTGTCATTTGTTTTGAGTAATTTAATTACGCATGGCTTCAGGATTGTATCACATCTGGCCGGTATTCAGTATGGTTGCCAACTGCGTGGTCAGGGTTTTGCGATGTTGATAGGCTTCCATGGCAAGGTAGACAATTATTCGGTGAATTTTTAAGACAATGAATGTTCAATACAGTGACAAAACTCAGACCAGTGCATGCTGATAAGGGCAATACCAACAGGATGGTATGTTGTGTGCCTGCTTGTGTGTGCGTTGCTGTTTCTCCAGAGATTAGATGTCATTAATTGGTTAAGAAGAGGTGACTGATGATACTTAGCTGCTTCTAGATTTATATGCTGCTTCATCATATGTCCTCACAGAAAGCCTTATTTGAGAAGGCAGCAGATGACCTGCTACTGATAAGAATGCTTTACGAATGTAAATTTTTACTAAGATACAGCCAAGTTTTTAAAGGATTTCCACTGCTAAGCCATTAAAATTTTTCAAAGTTTACATGCAGTCCAAGAACAATTGCCAAGAAAGGCACAAGCATATCTAAACTCATGGATTATGTAAAGTTCAGCAGGATTATTTATTGTCTTCATCCTCAGAGAAGGGAATTATCTGGGCTTTTCTGAAGATGTTAGTACATGACTGTAAACTCTTTAAGAGAAGCATTTTTCCTCCCCCTGAACCAGACCTTTCATGCAGGATGAGTGCTTATGAGAGCTTTTAAATTATTTTTGTTGCATAGTTACAAATCTGACAACCTTTTCTTTAAGTTCTCCCCATTATGAAAGGTAGCCTTGAGTGTTTTAAACCTACCCATAAAGCTACTATAATCATTCTCTGCAATTACACTACAATGCACAACAATTAATTATATCAAATTCTTCTCACAGAACTGTTTACCAGTGAAGAGACTGCCACGGCTTTATTTCTGACAATAAAAGAGTAGGAATTATTATACAGCTCTTGGGATTTTACTGATCTAACATTTCTGTAGTCAGGATTATAATCATATTATTTTTCCCTATAGGAAATAAACATCAGTTTTTGACAGGCATGATCTTTAAACAATATTTTACATGGGAAATATATTCCCACGTATTTCTGCCTGTAAGAAACCAAGATCTGGATTTTTAGCTCGGCACCTCCAATGAGCAACCTGCACTTATGTCCAGCCTTGCTGGGATTCATGTGCAGGGTTTTCCACTGAGAAACTGGAGTATGTCTACCTCGAAGACTGCTAGTGTAGGTGCCAGGCATAGGACTGGACGAGGCTGAGAACTGGTATCACTGCAGCTTGGTAATACAGAGCTCAAGGCGGGCTGAAGGTCTTTCCCAGTATCTGGGTTGAATATTTAAGTAGTAAGTTCATGCTGAACTATGCCCAGCCACTGTTTGATAGCCTTAAAGCTAGCTCTCCATTTGTGCTTATGGAGTCCCTAGACTTATATATACGTCCTATAATAATATATATGTCCTATATATGAGACTTCTTTGTATAGGCATAGTCAAAGCAGAGGTCCACTTCAAACTGGTGTAAAACATCTTCAACTTCAAAGGAAATAGCTGGGGCTGCTTGAGCCGGTGCAGCAGCCCAGGTGGACTGGATGCAGACAGTGAAAGCCGTGGTGTGTCTGGAGTGCACCCCGAGTGTGTCTGGAGGGGTGTGTGTCAGACTAGCGCTACTCTGGTCAGGGCATCTTTCAGTTTAGTTTCAAATTTCAGGAATGCAATCTGTGCAACCTAACACAGCTCCAGGACGTGAACCAAAGCGCTGTAAGTGGCCATAATCAAGAGATTCCCGTTGAAAGCTCACTTCTGGTCTGAACTAGATGCTAAGATAGGTGCATCCATTCACCTAAAGAAATGCATTACCCTGAGCACGGTTTTGGTGCCGTGTATTTAGTCCTCCCAACACACCCCTATCTGTCAGACACCCCCTGTTCTGAGCACAGGGAAGTGTGAGAAAAGGACAAGCTCAACAGCCACAAACTGCTCTTGGCAAGGTGACAAGAGGGGCTTCTGGCTACCAGGTTTGTTTACTAGATACTCTGATACGGTGCAACATAAAATATGACAAATTGTTCAGAAGTAAATGTTCCCGAGACTGATATAATCACCATTTCTTCACATCTTTATTTCCTTTCACAGAGCCATGTTCGACTATGACAAGAGCAAAGACAGTGGCCTCCCAAGCCAAGGACTCAGTTTTAAGTACGGAGACATCCTTCACGTCATCAATGCCTCAGATGATGAATGGTGGCAGGCGAGGAGGGTCACTCTGGAGGGAGACAGTGAGGAGATGGGAGTTATACCCAGCAAGAGGAGGTAAGTGCTGCCTCCTCCTTTCTACCTCCTTGGCCATGATGTTAAAATATTCCTTTTTATTCCAAAGACAGGGTGCATCAATCTACTGAAAAAACAGGGAAAGCAGAGGAAAACCTCACAGTTATTATTTCAAGAGTTGGGAGATACGATTTTTGCTGTGAGAGTTCAGGCTATTTAACTGTACTGAAAAGAAACTCAAAAGGTGTCTCAATTATAGCAGATTAGTATCTTCACAAAGAACGGGCAGAAGGGGGAATGAGCACCATCTACTAAAGAGCTTCGGCAGAAAAAGGAAGAACCAGAACCCAAGTCTGGGAATTAGCTCTGAATTTGAAGTAGAGCACATGTTTTAATGTCAGGGTGATTAGCCATTGCATCAAACTGCTGAGGGATGTAATGAATGTCTTGACATTTTCAAATCAAGCCTGTACGTCTTTCTTTTGTGAGAGTAATAGAATTAAACTTCTCAGCCTGTGTGATGTAAAAAATGATGCTAAATGATATAATGGTCCTCTTTGGCTTCAAAATCTGTTAATTTAATCTCTGTCTGCCTGGAAACTGATGGATAATCAATATCACAGTAAATTTTTCATATAATGTAAATGAAGGAACTTTCATCCACTCTCCAAGCTAAATCTAAATCTTTGCTTAGCTGTGGTGGATTCATGCTGAGTGACAGAGAGAGAACAGACATCTGAATCTCATTGTTTGTATTGTTTACTCTGTCCAGGTGCTTTTGTAAAATTGGCCACAAGTCACTGACAGTATCAGAACTGCCACACAAATCAGTATTACTTTCTGCCTCTGTTGATAGTTGCTATAGAAAGGTCAAAACCTGAAAGGGTAGGAGAAAAATGAAATCTGTCAAACCACATTACATTTCTCTTTTGCAGCAATGCTCCCATACCGCATATAATCTTTCTATTCCTAGCTATTTCAGCTTTAGCATTAATATAAAAATGATCGTGCACATTTTTTTGTAGTGGCGAAATGGGATGTCTGATGGTCTGTAGAGCACCTGCTGCTGTTTCAACAGAGTTGGCCCAGGTGCTAATAGAGCTCATGGTACTCCTTGTTCGAAATCATGTAAAAGTAAACTGAAAGACCATCAAATACCTTGTTGATATGAGCCCTGCAAGGACCTCATTTTCTCTAATCACGACCACGTTTGAATAGCAACCACACCAGGATTTTCAGTGAAAAGCAATCTTGGATTTCTATAATACACAGAAATAAAAACTAAATTATAATTTTTACAATGGGAAAAATGTGCCCATTAAACAGATCTAGTCTCTATATACTGAAAAAGGAATACTTACCTACTATTAATTGCTACAGTAAATGCTGTTATAATGACATGGTTGGATCACACAGGGAAAAGAGGACACTATTCAGTTATTACTGAGGGAAGTATGTGCACAAAACTCACTCGCAGTGCGGTGCACGCTTTGAAAAGCTATAAAAGCTGTTATACATAGTAAAACATCTATAGGGGAAAGAAGGGCAAAGCAACCGATTAAGATGTGGAGTTGTATCTTCTATAAGGCTGAGAGTATGTAAGTGCCTGAAGCTTATTCGGTTACCTCCACAGTGACGCTTTCAAGAAGGACAAAAGATAGAGGCTCTTCAGTCAAGGTCAGACATATGATACAGCCTAGGAAAAAAATGTGGCTTAGGCACCACTGGGAGAAAAAGACAAAAAAAAGAAAAGAAGCAAGATGAAAATAGGTTGGTTAGAGTCTAAAAATAAGTCTTGAATTTGAAAAGATGCAGGTATAGTTACCATGCGCTCTACTTGTCATCTGGATTCTTCACTAGTGAACCTGAGAGGCCTGGAAAAATCAATGGCATCTGGTTTTCTGTCTGCGTTAATGTAATGATGTGATACACCTGAGTTGGGGTGGGGGAAGTTGCTATTATTTCACAAAAGGTTTCAGTTGTGCAAGGTTATTTTTTCCAATCCACTGAAAAGTGAATATTATTTCCTTTCTGTTGATTCTGGATGATCCCTTAGAGCCACTGAGACTGCTGTGCTCTTGCCAGCATCTTTTGTGGCCATTTACACCACCCAAGGGCAGGATGAGCAGTCAGTGCATACGGGGCTGAGCTACAGAGAATAAAGCTCATCGTACTTGCCAGAATGTGCTAATTCAGAGTTGAATTTCCTCTGCAGGTGTGGGTTATTGCCTATGAGAGGCTTGATCTAAAACAGAGTAGTCCTGGGATTCATTTGACCAAACGTAGGCAACTGTGGCATGGAAATCTTCATTTAAGCTGTTTAATCTAGGATGCTATATCTCTTGTAGTTTATGTGGGACTATTTCTATAGGCATTGCATTATATGTAATACAATGTATGTAATATCTAGCAGGAGGAAACAGAACAGGAGGAAAAGAGCATCTGTAGCCATTTGTTGGGCTGGGACTTGTCCTGCAAGCTCAGCTTCTTATGATGTTTTAGGTTGAAGCAGTTTTACATTTGTCTTGTACTTTTCAATCCCCAATCATCTCTATTCTTTTTCCTTAGGGTTTGGGGATTTTGGGGAGGTTGGTTTGGTGGGGTTTGGTTTTGGTGTTGTGCTTGGACTCCTGCCTATGTATACATGCAGGAATACTACCCTGTGGGACTGTAACATTTTTTGCACTTTGGGTCAAGGAGAGGCTTTACAGATCCAGGGATTATTAGTGCCAGGGTGAGCCTTTTAGCTATTTGTTTTACTACCTTATCTCCTGTCCAGCAACAGCTAATGCACAATTCCTGTATTTTTCATGAATGGAATCATTATGGAATAGCTCTGAAAGCTGGTGACTGCTTCAATTTTATTTTGGTATATATACATTTATACAAATATATGTGTATATATACACACAAAGCCATAACAAGTATGTTATATTACTTCTTTAAGGAGCTGTGTAATGGTAATTGCTTTCCGAGTATTTAGTTTTGCTTTTTTTTTTATTTTTACATTTTTTTACAGGAGAGCCCTTCACACAGTGACATTTGAGCATGAGATGATAAGAGAAATTTTGAATGATAAATCAAGACTCCATACTCTTTTCTCCTCTATGATATAGGTGATATACCAGAAGAAATCATAATTTACAGTGATAGGGGAGCTGCCACTCATTATTCTCTCCAGGTTGTTGGATACATTGCCAGACTTTACGTCTTAGTGATTAAATAGAGTTTGAAAGCTATTTGTCATTAAATTTCAGAGCTGCTGCCAATGTGTGGACTTGTTGCCTTGTTGACTGTTAAATTGTAAAGTCAGGCTTTAAGAGGGAGTTTTGGAGGGTATCACTGCAGCTAGAGGAAGGTTACTGAAAGAGGCAACACAAAGAAATGAGGGTGGCCCTCTGCTTCACCACTAATCTGTGCAAGGACCAAATCTCATGAACCAGTGAGCCAGCAACCCCAGTGGCGATTAACGAAAACTGAATGCTTGGTATCCTGCAGCTCTAAAATATCATGGCAAACCTTCCTACATCTAAAAATAACATTTTGTCCATTTCTCAGGATGTATTTATTGTCTGATTACGGCTGTTGTTCTTGACCATGGGACTGAGTAGTCAGTTGGGTAGAAACCAAATATAATTCTATAAAGGTGGTGTGATATTGTATCATATTGATGTTGGGAACAGTAGGACTTCAGCATAAGAGGCCGAAAACTACTTCAGGCGTGGTTTAACAGTCACCAAATAGTTGGTATTATATATTGTTGTTATAGTTGTTATTATATGGTTCCACATCCACTAAAAAGATTTATTCAAGCATAGAATCATAGAATCACCTAGGTTGGAAGGGACTTTTAAGATCATTGAGTCCAATCATCAACATAACACTGCTGAAACTACCATTAAACCATGTC
The DNA here is from genome assembly GCA_013397275.1 of Burhinus bistriatus. Taxonomy (NCBI): domain Eukaryota; kingdom Metazoa; phylum Chordata; class Aves; order Charadriiformes; family Burhinidae; genus Burhinus; species Burhinus bistriatus. The sequence goes on from VYXH01003494.1 coordinate 232,898, forward strand.
CCCAGGGCACAGTTATTATGCTGGACAGGGTATCCAAGGTGAGGGGACGTAAATACCAGTCCTGTACCAATGTCTCAGGCAGCCTGCAGTATTATCTATGCACTATGTTTACACATGTGAATTGTTCCCCTATCATCGAAAATTCCTATTTTATACTAGAATGACCAACAGAATTAGATTTACATTAGGTTTTTGTTACATTTAGATGTATAAATGTATAGTTTTAGATTAGAATTCCTACATATGCTGGGCTTCTGATCACAGGAATTTTTATTTGCCTCATTGTCCTTCCTACTCTCTGGATAAAGAAAACAAATTCAATTTCCCGTAAAGGGCAGTAGCAAGCTGAGCAGCCTACGTCTAAGGTTCCCTCCCCATGGAAACACTCACATTAGTCAAAGCAAATCAACAAAAAGCATGAAACCAACGTGCATAAGTTAGATTGTATGAAATTCCTAGACAGATGCTCTAATTCAGTAGTAAAGAGATTTTAATTTGCTGTAGCGTTGATTTTACACCTCCAGTTCTTTTCACTTTTTCTTTGCTGAGTCTCTGCACACAGAAACGCTCCTACATGGCAAGGCCCACAAAACACCAACCTCCCACCTCATGCATGTCAAGCTTCAGTATTCTCTCTGACGTGTATATCTGCTTGACTTGGGTCTGTGGGTCTGAAACTAATTTAGTCCGCAATTTCACACAGATTGCCCCAGAAGGGCTGAGTGTAAATTCTCACCGCTTTTACTACTGCTCCTAGTGTAGCCAATGAGGATTTGGTCCTAAAAAAATGAAATATTTACATGAATCTTTCTATTGTTTAAAATGTGCAGCCACAAAACTGCTCTCAGACTGGACGTCATTCTAAGATTTCCATTTTCAGGTAGTTTAAGTACATCTGACTGCAAAATGTTATTCAACTTGTACCTCTGTTATTACCCACCGAAGGTGTACCAGCCTGATATTTGTGTTCTGTGCTCTCAAATAGACAACATTCTCCACCCAAATACGTGTAACTACACTCTCTTTTCAGAGCAAAACGGGGGGAAAAGTACATAAAAACCAATGTTTCACAAACATTTAAGGACAAGGAACAAGAGGTTTTCCCAGCACAGAAGTCCCTGTGGGCAAAAAGCCAACTTAAATTTGGTATTCTGCTCAGCTTGGCAGAAGGGCATGTTTGTCCACTCAAGTGAGTTTTATTTTAATGGTTTCCTATAAATTGTCTACCTTTCTAAACATCCCTTAAGGCTTTAATCCTTAGATGATAAAACTTTTTAACATGGCATAATCATGTAAGCTTTGTCTAAAATAAGTTACCTGACTATAATTACTAATCTAATTGGAAAAAATAAATATGGAATAAAATTGATAAGTATGTGTATGTATAAACCTCTTCCTGTTCTCTTGCAATGATGGGAAACTTTTATGCTGAAGGATAAAAGCCCTTAGATTTAAACAGAATAAGGTTGTTCTACAATTTTAGGAGAATCCACTTCTTAACAGCATTAGGTCTACTCTTTTTATAAAATATAGACCAGGTGCTGAGCTGCTCTCTATAAGCAAGTCACTGAAGGTGCAAAGCTGAACAAGAGCACGTTCTCTCCTACTGAAAAATGCATGTTCTGTTGCAAAAATACCACTTCAGGAATGCTCAAAAACAATTTTGAAAATGGGAATCTATTGGTAAGCTCAGACCTCACATAAACAAGACTAAGTGGCACAGAGGACGGAAGCAATAAAAAACTATGGACTGAGTCCATGTATTTGGACTATAAATAGCAATACATATTTTCACTCATCTTTCACTTTATGGCTAGGCAAAACAAATGTAATGCAGTTGACTTGGAAATAGCGAAGTAAGACAAGAAGAAACATGTTAACAAATATGTAAAATATAGCAAGGTCTTTCAAGTGTCCAATTTACATTGCATTCTTCTATTTGATAACTCTCCTTACTACATTTTTCACGCTGGATTTGGAAATAACGTTCATTCTGTAGCAATCCTCAGTGCCAAATCTGTGCAAATTAGGCTACTGTAACCATTTTATTTGATTCTTGACACCAGATTGCAGTTTGCATCTTTATTCTACATCAGTGGTGAACACTGTTATTGAAGATTAAAGCATGTCTCACTTGATATTTTACATCTCCACTGTGAAGACTGATCAATGCTTTTAGAAAGGCACTGACAAAATTCCCAGTGGTCCATTAACCCCCCAAAATGGAGAATCACAGTTCACGTCTGGTTGAGTTATGCTTGATTTCTTCTTGTTTGCAGTGCACGTGAAGAACTGAAAGTCTCATTTTGAAAAATCCCAGAGGTCCATTTTCAACAGCTGCATGTGCCCAGAAACACAAAAGCAGATAGACATTGCAGTACAGTGAGTGTTGCATCCCAATAATAAGTTCCTCAGAAGAGGAGTAGGAAGAGAACAGCATCCCAAAGAACTGAAGTCTTGAACTTGCTAGTGAGGAAACACTGAAGGCTGAGGTTCAACGAGCATCTCCACTTCTTTAGCTTTACATGGGAAGAAGAGAATGAATCCTACACCATTTTTGGAAAAAGGGCCATGAGGTGTTTACTACCAAAAACGGTTTCAAGAGAAAATGAGTATACAGGGTATACTCCAACCGTCCCAGATCTCAGATGGTCTTAGACCATTTCCCTGTACGCAACAGTGCTTCTGCAGGCAGCTACACTTGGAGAGCAGGTGGAAAGCTGGAGGTGAAATCCCCATCAGTTGTGCCAGGCAATGCTGTCTCCATGTGGGGCTCTGAGCTTTTCAGCTCCCAAGTCACGTTTGAACGCTGGATGTAGGTGTCTTTGAACATTTCTTGAAATCTCATTGGGTTTCAGCGACCCCCCCAGGCACTTTTGAAAACGGGACTTGAGCCATGAAGTAGTTTTGGAATTTGTATCTGTGCTTTCCTCATCCCTTAGACATAGGTCTATCGAGCAGATATATAATTAGGAAGGGGCATGGGAGCAATGTGTACATCAGGCAAGTCAGTGTTGCAAATTTGGGCCTCTGCAAATTTGGTGAATGAGAATCCTCCCCCTTCACTTTTTTTTTTTTTTTTTTTGCACAGCCCCCCATAATCTTGCTTTGTGCAGCAGTGGTGAATGAAAAACGGATACAGTTTGGAATGACACATTTCTTCCTTTAAAAGCAATTTCCTCAGCTGATTGATCAAAATATTGTCCAAGGGATGGTAGGTTTGCTGTCAGCTAAAGCAATGTAAGGAAGTTACACTCGTATGCTATTTAGGCATTCACAATGTCAGCTGCTGCAAAAAACCCTTTGTGCCTAAACTCCCTTTTTCTTGGGGAAAAAAGGGAGTTAAGTTTATTTTTCCTTAAATATAACAATTACAAACCTGAAGACTCAAAAAAAGTGCTTGAATTAGTGTTCCTCTAAAAAAAATGTAACTTCTAAGAGCTGGATCAACAATGCTAGAAGAACTGACCTTCAGTATTTTCTATCTTCATCATTTTAGTTCCCATTTTAGCTCTGTCTATGGCAAAAGTGTCCTGGTATCTCAGATGAGAAATTATCGGAATGTCTTAGTTCACTGCAGTCCTGCACCCTGATCACCTCAACAAAGACTAAATCTTTGGAGAACCAAGCTAAATTCTAACAGATTTCTCCACAGCATGTAAAAACCAAAGCTTTTCAGACATTTGGATATTGGGTTGATTCCTTTAGGAAAAAGAGAGGTATATTCCTGACGCCAGAACAGCCCACTGCCACATTTCAAGTCCCAAGCCCCAAGACGTGAAGGCAGTAGAGCACCTGAGCTGAAGTATATTATAAATTGGGCAAACCCATTTATTTTATCCTAGCCTTTCTCGAACAGCAAACCCATTTCGCTGACTTCTGGGCAACATTAATGTAATCACCCTAAGACATAGGAAATTTCAGCTTGGAAGCTTACAGTTCAGCTAAATTATAAGTAACCGAGAACGGTTTCATTGTGGAAGATGTCAGGAAAATTGTAATGGGAGGCAACACTGTGTGCTACCCTAAATACAGCCCCAGATTATGAAATGTTTGTAGTATTCAGCAGGGATGCCGAGCATGTATGAATTTTGTTGATATGTTTGCCTGGAGAATTAATGGCACTTAATGACATTATTTATATACTTCCGAAAGCAATGCAAAATGTTTCTGCAGCTCCTCATCTGTCTGCTATGCCTGTGGAAGGCAACGATGCCTCCATGGCTGTTAATGCAATTATGATGAATTTCATAAATAAGGTCTATTCTTCAGGGTTAATTTCCAAATTTCTTTATGCAGTGAATAAGAAATTAAGTTAAAAGCAGATATTTTAGGAAGTTAGACAGTTTAAATGTCTAATGTTTAGATGAGTTTAAATGCTAACACAGATTAATAAGTAGAATATGGTGTTCGTTTGAGCTAATTATTTTCTCAGAAGGCATCCATCCTATTTAGGCAATTACACAGCCTCAAGTCTTCATTTCTTACTGGTACTATCAAGGGACTTCATCTGCTAGTTTAAATTTAAGACTGTTCATGTGTTTTTAATAACATAAATCTAATTTGAAAGCTGCATTTGAGCTGTTTCCATGTGAATATTCCACAGTTACAGAGAAATGCATTTATTCTAAATTTAAACTGTAACTATAGTAACCAGCATTCACTGTGTTTCAGTGGGAAATATGTAAGCCCACTCAGACAGAAGGAAACATGTTGTGTAATTATCATTCTATCAAAAGACTAGAGTTTGTATTTTAAAAAAACAATTATCAGAAACTAGGTATTCTTACTATCCAGACTTAGAAACCAAGAGATTTGCAGGAATGTATTCTAACGTCATTTGTAGGAAACTGCGAGAGTTAGAAAAAGGGTCATATCTGGTCCGATCTGGAGGATATAGTAAATCTCATTTTTTTCCCAGCTATTTGTTGTCTAATAAAAATACAATATCAAGCTCTTATAAGCTAGCTTTGCAGGATTCAACTTAGATATCCTAGAGCAATTCCTAATCTTAGACAAATAGAGTTACTGTTTCAATTATAGGTAGATGACCAGATTTTTTTGCTGATGATAGATTTTTTGTAGATGATAGATTCTGTAGAAGATTTTGCAAAGGTAGTAAATGTCACTTTTACAGTAATGACCGTATTAGTCAAGGTGAGTAAGGACATGAATAGCTTCTTCTTTTCTTTAGATTTCTCTCTCTGTACCTGTTTTCTTGGGGGTTGATTTTATTTAGGGGAAATCTCACCCCTTCTTACAGATTTGTTTTTTTTAATTCCGGGATTATTATTTAAGCTTACTGTGTTAAAAGCTTAAATATACAGCATATGTAAATCTTGTAGTAATCGTGACCTTTGCGAATATACTAAGGGTATATAGTTTTCCCGCAGGTAAAATATTTCAGTATGCTAATGGATTTTAAGTTTTACTGACATGTTTTTAAAATGATGCTTGTTCATTGAATAATGGAAATTCAGGATATTGATCTATAATACTTAGGGATAGAAAAAGAACACTGAACTATCTAGTCTGACGTCCTTTGTAAATGCCTTGTGTGTCTCTTTTTTTCCTCTGTACTGTGGACTGTAACTTGTGTTTGTCCAGTCTTGATTCTAAGATATGAATAGATCGAGATGCCACACATTCCTCTTCTACATTATTTTGGTGGCTAAACATATTAAGCAGTAAAAAGTAAAACTGTCTATGTTTTCTTTAAAATTAATTTGTCTGACATCAGCTCATTGCCAATTATTTTGATACGTGTTTCTCTCTGAAAAAGAATTTTTTTAGATGTCAGTATTTTCTCACTCTTTAAGCATTGCATATACGATATAACAACTCTCTCAAGTTGTGCTTGTTGAAGCTATGGATCGCAGGACCAAATAACTTTTGAGGCCTTTCATGGAGCATTTCAACTTTCTTTAGATATACAAATACCAGAATTGTACAGATTAAGCCAAGTTTTGGCTCATACCGCACCGCAGTTTGGGCTCTCAAGGTGCCAGGAGGTGGGCGCACAGGGGCTGTGCGCTCTGGTTTTTCAGCTCAGGTCAGGATTGAGCTTTCAAAACAAATGTCCTTTTTGGCCTCAATTTCTGCACTTTGGTTCATCTTACAGGGCACGCTTGGTGAACAGTCATCTGCATTAAAATGATCTTGAAGATAAGTTCACCCAAATCATCCACCTACTCATGGGTGGTCGGTTCAAGGGGTCAGGCTAGAACTAGCCCAAATTAAAAACCCCGAAATTTATAATTCCTGTCTTCTATTTGGCGAAGCTATTTGGTAATATGAACCTGCCCATCTTTGTTTTCAGAATTCACCCACTAGCACTGAGATCTTCACTGAAATGAGTCAGAAAAACAAATTCTTTGCATTCTATCTGCTTGCAGATGCTTGTGGAGGGCATGGTTTAAATAAGACCACCCACTTGATTCACAGTGTTTTAGAGTGGCTGAAAATAGCTGCTCTGCCCCTGAGCATTTGTACATCTCCTCAGAAATGCTCTTTTGGTGAAACTGTGTGGTTTTAAGTAATCAAAGCCTCAAGAAAGTTTCTCTGCATTTGAATATTGTAACATATTGTAACAGGGAATGCCGTTCTGCCGGTGTAAGACAGACAAGGCTCCTCGGATCCAGTCCTGTGGTTGCCAGAAAACTGTTGCTTGGCTGAGGAAGTGGCCTGACATCTCTTTCTTTCCAATTTATAAAATTTGCTTTAAATGCTCACTTTGTGCATAGTAAGCCGCCAATGGTCTTGGGAGATCAGATATCAAAAGTATTGTACAAAATGCTGCAATAATCAACATGTCATTCTTTCTGTTTTCCCCAGAGTTGAAAGAAAGGAGCGCGCACGTTTGAAGACGGTGAAATTCAACGCGAAACCTGGCGTAATTGATGCAAAAGGGGTACGTAAATAGTGAAACCATTTGAAATTACATTTTGTAACTGTTTTATGTGTTTCAGAGTAGAGAAAATTTTAGCAACATAAGGAATATTTAGATTGTTGCAACCGAGAGCTAAAGTATAGTGAAAAATAGACAGGAGTATAGTATGAGATAATCTTCTAAATAATTAAATATTCTTTTCATAATAAGACTGACTGACAGTGCATCCTAATTGGAAGATACTAAGAAAATAACGGGCATTCTGTGATAGCTGCCATTGTACTTAAATGAGGGATAGAGAAGAAAAGATGTTAAAAACGAGTGCAGATAATTGTTTAATGAAATAGGGTAGGAATTGAAAATTCCCTGGCCTCAAAAGCTGTTAAATCTCAAACAAAAGGTTGAATGTTAAAGAGTCCCAGATGCAAAATTTAGGTTTCGGATGTTCTGCTTCGACAGTTGTGACAGACATTGAACATGGGTGTGTTTCACAGCAGGTACGACAGGCCAGCCAACACAAAACATGCAAGTTCCCTTCCACCAGCGCTATCGGGACGGAACAGCCTCCCTGCTGCTACCGCTCCGCAGCCTGGCTTTATCGTGCCCAACACTCAACAGTTCTCACTAGCCTGATGTCTAACACCCTGTACATTGCCGTCTGGCTGGCAAGAGTTGCAGCATGAGAAATGCCCACAGTCCTGGCTGTTGAGGTATATTTTTCTGCTTGCATTTGTAGCAGTAGTAAATACTTGACATTACATTTGCATTATGCTATTTTTGGAAACAGTCCAGTTGGCATACATGGGATTTACAACGGAGGGCTTCTGTAAGCAAACCGAGAGACAGAGCTTCAGAAACCATCAGCAGAAAGTCCTGTTTGGCTGCAGAAAACACAAGGCAGGGCCAAAATCGGGTGATGGGAGGACATAGCTGTAGGCAGGTGCTAGCAAGGGACAAAACCAAGTGGTTCAGCAGGTCCCTTCCAGACCTGCTGTTCCTGTGGTCATCTGCCTAGTTTGAAATTCTCTTTCTTAATCTCTTCTTGCTTCATTTCCCTCTGTAATGGGAATAATAATTCTTCCTTTGTCCCAGTTTATTCTGTATTTTCACCTAGACAGGTCAGCAGGGTAAGAAGTTTCTCTTGCTATGGACATGCTGCTCCTAGCGCAGTGGGTCCCAAGCCTCTATGTGTCAGCAAAATAATATTTCAGACTTGCAAATACTTCCCTGTTACTGCTGTGCAGAACAGCTCCTGAGTTCAATGCAAATGAAGAATAATTGCACTGACTGAAACCAGTTTTCCAGATTTATAAGGTATGTGGAATCAGAGTTCAGCCTCTGCAGGTTATTTGTACATGCAGATAACTTGATACAAAATATATAACAAAATGCGTTGTGAAAGGACAATTTCATCTCATTGCATTTCTTCAGGAGTCAGAACTCCATTTTTTAGTTTGAAATGACCACTCTCTGCAACTCTTTAAATTAATGTTACCATTTATTTTGGGAGACAATAAGCTTTATATTGCCAATGAAATCACTTGTTAAATGTCTATTTCCTGTATGTAGCAAAGCCTCAGGGGAATAATTCATTCATATAACTAATGGTCCTTATTCAAGTGAGTCGTCAAGAATTTAATTACCTCTTGATTCCCAAATTGTTTTTGCATTTTTGTCATCAGTGTAACATTAATCTTCCAGCCACTCACATCAATGTTTGTTTCAGTGTTCAGGAAATTGCATAATTACAGCCCAAGACCGTTGTACCCTTTTGGGAGCACACTTTCTATTGTTACTATTTGCTAAAATTTGCTTTTGTCTGTAAAAAAAGAGAAAAACCCACACAATTTCAAGGCCTTGGGGGGAAAGATGATGTACTCTTGTGTTTGAAAGAGCATAAAGGGAAGAAGGGTTCACTGTTAAATTAAACATCAACAGATAAAATGAGGTGTTTGAATACACATGTATGTATGTACATTTTAGGGATCAGCATTTCCATGTAGTCTTTCAGTGTTCAAAAAGAAGTGGTATAAGCTGTCTAACAGTGCAGGCTTTACTTTTTTTATCTGGAAGAAATTCAGTCCAGATAAAGAGGGCTGCAGTAAGCCCAGGAGACAAGATGTGACGGACACAAACTTGAACGTAGGAAGTTCTATCTAAACATGAGGAGGAACTTCTTTCCTTTGAGGGTGGCAGAGCACTGGAAGAGGCTGCCCAGAGAGGTGGTGGAGTCTCCGCCTCTGGAGACATTCCAAACCCACCTGGACACCATCCTATGCAACCTGCTGTAGGTGTCCCTGCTCTGGCAGGGGGGTTGGACTAGATGATCTCCAGAGTTCCCTTCCAACCCCGGTGGTTCTGTGATTCTGAGAATTCTTCTGTTGGAAATAAAGCTAAAATTCAGATAGGAATGGGCTTATGTGTGTCTGTTGCACCTTTGTGCTCCGACATTCATGACTGTGGGGACAAGTGGTAATGTCTTAATTTGCTCTAAAGATGAAACTGGGGGAATAGCTTTTCATGTGATACTTCTAAAGTTGGCCAGGAGGTGTGCATGGAAACATTTTTTAACAAAATTCAACTGAATACAGAGAATGCTTGGGGTTTTTTGCTCAGGTAAATCCTGTTGTGATTTTACCTGAAGCATCTTGCTGGCCCCAATTCCTTTCTTCCCCTATAGAAGCAATGTTTAAGAGCTAATAAGTCACAGTAAATGTTTTATGAGATAGTGCCAAAATTTCTTTGAGATAACCTCTCTCTATGATTTTAAAATATGAACTGTCTAGTTATTCTACAAGTTTGAAGACTTTTATACATTTTCATCTGTTTATGCCTCATTTTTAATCCCAAATCTGGAGATAAAATACAAAGAAAGTATTACAGATGGTGTGACATTTGTAGCTGATCAGCTTTTTGTGTCTCACTAAAAAGGTGTTTAAGAACACTTGGCAATACAGTTTACAAACCTGTTAGCGGGGATAGCTAAAGCATAATCTTTTCAAAGGGCCAAAAGTTCCTCTTTTTCAAGCCAAACTTGGGTGCGTTACCTCATTTAGAAAATGAATTCAGCTTTTTTTTAAAATGTGATTTAAATATTCTAAAACACTTTTAATTGATTTCATTGGACTCCTCCAATCCATGGCTTGTGAAACAGAAGTCTACAAAATCATGATGGATACAAAAACAGGGCATGTGAAACACAATTAGGGAGCTCCAGTGAGATCTTCTTTCTGGTCTCAAGTTTAAATCAGGCAATGGATAGCACCTTTCTCTACAAGGTATAATTAAATTCTGATGCTCATTATTACAGGATATTGCATAAAAAAATAAGTAAGTTAAAAAGGAATTAGATAAGTTAACAAGCGGCGAGTCTGATGACAGCTTTTAACACTCTGGTCACGTAGCTCAGGACATACTAATTGTTGATTTCAAGAAGCAGAAAGATTATAAAAGGGGAATGATAGGAATGATAGGACGAGGGGTAATGACTTCAAACTGGAAGAGGGGGGATTTAGATTAGATCTCAGGAAGAAATTTTTCACTCTGAGGGTGGTGAGGCACTGGAACAGGTTGCTCAGGGAAGCTGTGGATGCCCCATCCCTGGAAGTGTTCAAGGCCAGGTTGGATGGGGCTGTGAGCAATCTGGTCTAGTGGGAGGTGCCCATGGCAAGGGGGTTGGAACTAGGTGATCTTTAAGGTCCCTTCCAACCTAAAACATTCTATGATTCTGTGATCATTTTTCTTCTACTTTTTCTTTTAAACTTCTGTTATTGGACAACTTCAGAAAAAGCTACTGGGCTAACTGGATCTCCCCAACAGGGCTACTTTTCTTTCATGTTCTTTTTATTTTGATCAAAAGAAACTTATTTGTTCAGGTTCAGACACATCATCAGAATCTTAGGTCCTATTAACATTTTTAAAGATATCAAACAAATTAGAGATGCTAACACCCATATAATAAGGAAAAGAATACAAATACTGGTCACAACAGCTTAATTTCACCAAGCAAAGATTGTGCGTCAGTTGAGTTGACCAAGTTCAGTCATATAATTGCAGTAATGATCTTCACCAGCTTTTCTAATTGTGACCGAAGGTGGCTGGAGTATCAAAGTGACCAGTCCACCCCTCTGGTTCCCTACAGCTGCTCTATGCTACTGCAGCAAAGGGCAGGTTTTCCAGGACACTGGCTACCTTAAAGTTTCAAACATAAAAAAGATAAATGAAGGTAAGATAACACAGTTATGATTTCCTAAACATTTGCTGTCTCAGTCTATGGGGCCCACTGGTCTATGGATAATCAACGGAAAACAGAACAGCCCAAAGGTTTATGTCTGATATTTATGCTGGAGGAAGCTCCAGGCTTTATGTGATCACAAACTTAATTAAAAAGTATGTTTTACGCTATGCTGAACTGAAGATCATATCCCAAGTATCTTCTGATGCTCACCTTTGTACCAAAAGGAGCAGAACATGTTAGTATCTGTGAGCAGGGTTATACATCTGCCAAAGGGGCACGCTGAATTCTTGGTAATTCCCCCTACCATAGGCTTCAGGCTGAACAAGACTAGCCTTTCCTTTTCCAGTCCTAAAACCCACAGTGATTGAAGGCTTTTCAGGTTTTTTTCTGAATCAAAAAGAATGTCAAACAAGATGGGAATATTACAGAGGGAAAAGAGGCAAGCTAGCAATCTGCTTTTTTCTCAACCATTGTAATTACAACCAGGTTTTCAGGAGACAAAAATTACATCTCTTTTGCTTTTCTCCCTGTCAAATCATATACTCTTTCTTGACTGTCTCCTGAAAATATTTTTATAGTGGAAACTGTAGCTCTTGGAAAGACCTTTATCAACATCTCACCTTTTTTTTAGTATTCACGGGTGTTGTCTGTTGCCAGAGAAGTGTTGCACTACCATGAAGCATAATGTTTAGGTAAAATTTAATTTTATACAAGAACTGTTTTTTTATACTCTGTGCCTTTTCATTTCACACCTTATTTGGCCAATGACTCCAGAACATCGTCTCTCGGACAAATACCCAATTTCAGTTCCCAGTGAAATAAATGTCATACCTCTCAATTTTTAATGCGTGTGTCAGGGTGCATGGAGGGTGTTCAATCCCAGTTCATTACTGGGAAGCGTTGCCAGAGGGGTGCCTGCCCTAGTGAGGCTGCTCAACCGGGTGCCAAACAGAGCTGAGGTGCCTGCCAAGAAAGGGGACTGTCCCATCCCTCCAAAATCTCTCCCAGCAGCTCTGCTGCTCATCAGCAGTGCGGGTCCTGGGCTGTGACCCACACCATGTCGCTCCATCACTATCTATTGGGTTTTTTTCCGTTCAGTTAGCTTGTCATCCACAGTTCTTTTCATATTCCAGTCAGATCACCTGCATTGCACTCAGCCCACCCCTTCAAATGCCTCTGAATGTTTTTATTGTGACAGTCAGAAGCTTGATAGCGTTTAATAATATTTCTTATGAGCAGATTCTATTTACGAATCCCACAGCCCTGCCTGCAATATAAGGTCATCCTCTTGCTTTATTGTCATTTTAGCAACACTGCACTGAGGCATGAAAGGAAAAAGCTAAACTTGATTGAGATTGCAAATTCTGTATTGTGGTGTAAATAAAACCCTCTGCATTCTCAATGCACCTCTCCTCCAAATGTCAAAATCCAGTGACTGTCAGGACTTGATACATCAGACACGTTTTGACAGCTTATTAAGTATTGGGGGGAGAAACAACCCACCTATTTCCAAACGATTTATGCTCTAGAAAATCGTGGTATTTTCAGCCCTAGTCATCACATCAGAGAAAAACTGGTCTGTAAGGAACCTCAGGTGGTCACTGGGTCCAATCCCTGCCCTTAGGGTGTCTTCTGTACCTTCTTCCTGTCTCGGAAATTTGGCTAATCTCTACTTAAAGACCTGCCGCAACAGAAATTCCATACTCTTCCCAGACAGCCCGCTCCAGTGCTTCACTCTCTTTATCATTAGGAATGGCTAAACTGCTGCAGTTTAAGCCTCTTGGAATTTCTTCTCCTATCAATGTATATGGAGACTGGTTTATATTTCTTCATCTTCACCGATCTCAACTGAATCCCTGCTTCTCAGAAACTAGAAAGTATAAAGATGTATTAGACTATCTATCCTCTCTCTCTGCCTATTGAAGGTTGTTTCTGACACCAGTGTTTTACTAGGCTTAAGTTCCCTAAGTATAAGGTTTCACCACATTTAGGGAGAAACTGTTCTGTAGTCCATAATCAGAAAGTTTTCCACATATTCAGCGTATTTTGGTATTTTGAGCAACTTTTCTTTGTACTTCTCTTCTAAAGATATTTGACACAATGAATGGATTTCCTAAAGCAATTGATACTGGGACAATAATAGAAACAGAAGAAAATCCACAATCTGAGCATGTTCAAAAACCTGCATCTTCATTGTGAAGCTAGCTGCTGATTTGGAGAGGCTGGTAACACACGCTCTCCAGTAGGTTACATTGCACCAACAGATAGAGTAGATTCTCTGACATGCCCCAAAAGTCGCACTCATTGACCCTTAAGTTTTCCTTATAAAATAATGCACTCAATTGCTTAATCATGTTTGTTTTCTGAATTCTCTCCAGTCAGTAGCAAAACGGTAGTGAAAGGAGAGATACTGGACTGGGAATAGCATTTCTGTCCATGTTGGTGTGTATTTGTCCATGTGTACGTGTATGAAAAGAGAAAAGGACGAGCCTCTGCCTTTTTTTCCCCCTCTAAATTTGATGATTAGAAAATAGCAACAGATGCTGAGTAAAAGATAATGGAAGTGTCAAACACCAGAATGTGTGGGATCACAGGTGGAGTGATTTACGAAGAAGAAGAGAGGTTGAACATAAATTAAGCAGCATACACCTACCCGCAAGAATGATATGGAGGAGGGTTAGTGAAGCTGGCATAGGCACTGACACACAATTAAATATTCTTTATTCTTCGTCTGAGCCAGATTTATCCCTCCCTACTGGTCTAGCCTGACTTTTCTCTGTTCTCCCAGTCTTTCTAATTTCTTGTTGCTATTTAATGGCAATGGCTGCCTGTGGGGTATTCTCCAAAGAAATCTGAGCGCTCTTATTGGACTATGTGCTCCACTCAGCTGTAAATCAGCCTCCAACTGGTATTCCGACCGTTGCTCAGAAAAATGATAACTTGTGTAGCTGTAATCTTCAGGAACTGGAGGTACATATGCCTGGGAGCAACGTGCCTGGAAGCAATCTGCCTGTGTGTACTTGCCTGTGTAATCCAGCCCTTTTATACTTTCTCTAGCCTGCCACTACTGTATTTTTTAAGGAGCAGCCAGTGAATAATGCAGCTGCAATGTTGCTGTTCTATTTCTGTACTTAACTGCTATTTTTAAAGAAGTTGGGTCAAAGAGGGTTGAGTAAACTGCAGCCAGCTCCCAGTTGCCCAGGACAGCAGCTGGAGGATGATAACCGGGATACAAGACTGGTGGTGTCAGGGAGCAGCAGGAGAGGGCTGCTCCACCGGCACCCAAGGGTGACAGCACCCTCACAACGAGAGGTGCAGTCCAGGGCAGTCCCAGGGCACAAACAGCCAGTCTGGTGGCAGCAACCCAGGTTGGTCCACAGCCCTGTGGTTTCCAGAAATTCCGTAGTGATGAGTCAGGTCCAAAATCAAGCCAGGAAGTCCCATCAGTGAGGTGGGGCAGGCAAAACACAAGGCAGGGCACAGGCACAGCCCTGGCAAGGACCAGGGGCTGGGGGGGGGTTATGGAACCTGCTTGTCCTGCAGACACACGTCCCACCAATGTGATCCCAGATGAGATGATGAACAACTAGGACTGGATTGCTGTTTACTTTGTTCTGTGACTATCAAAGCGCTTTAGTTTGGTCCAAAACTTTCCAGCTTGCCTTTCTTATGACTATTCAAACAGCATTTGCTACCATTAGGCTGCAAAAGATAATGTTAGGTTTATATTAATGGTTTATACAGCTTAACATAAGGCTTATATACCAATTCTGACTAATTTTGGTCAGTAGAAGTAAAATGTCAGTCTTTGCTGTGTAATTAAATTTTAGTTTAAAAATCTATTTCCATTCCTTGATGCTACTTCCACTTGCAGTACCAATTGAATTGAGTATTCTCTTTTATTTCCATTACACTGTGTTTCTAACGTGTTGAAGACAAAGAGCCTTCCCATTAAATGCAGTAGAAGTTGACCTGAGATCTAGTATGGTTTTTTTGCTATGGATTATTATATTGGCTTAGTCACATTAAAAATAGCAGACGTGAACTAGAATAAAAAGTTAGAATATGAATTCAGTCCCCCAGCTTAGAGACTTTTGAAGTGAAATTTTGGTTTAGGCAGGCCTTAAAAAAAAAAAAGAGTATTTCCACTCTGACCTGATCTGATTCCTACTAACATTTCAGCATTCCTAGTAACATTTAGCATCCATAATGGTTCACAGCGTGGCCTCAGCTATATAAACAAAATGACTCTTCAATAACACTCTAACAAACATATTGCAATTTGCCAAACCCAAAAATGGTTTATTGCCTCAGTGCCAGACAATTATTGGACACCCACTGATTAAAAATAATTAATAATAATTCCTAGCTAAAATATGCTTTCATTAGGCATTTATTTATAAGCTTCTGGAAAATGTCTAAGGAGCACATGCAGAGACAAGTTATAATGTTCTAACTTGGCTTTTACCTGTCACAAAAATATTTCACCTGCACAACGGGAAGTCCTGAAATATGGCTTCCTGCAGAAATATTATTTACACATGATGGTGGGACAATTCTGTAAATGTTGCAAAACATTAGCTGATTGGTTTTAATATGAATTTGCTGGCTCCTAAATTAATATTTCTTCACCTCAAAAATGCCAAAGTGAATGGCTCTTCCCTTCCTCATTGTCAAGAGCACCAACCTGCCACTCTTGTCTAAACGAGATGTGATGAATTGTGCGCTGACTGTAAAGGGAACCTGGGATCACTACCTCTGCCCAGGTACCTACAGGGTAAATGTTTAAAGCTAGATGCAGTGGATCCCGTTTCTGTGAGCCTTAACTGGGTCCACCTTCTAAAAAACATGGCAGCCATTTCAAGACAGGGTGAGACAGGGTTATGACCCTTCAGTGCTTCACAAGGCTATAGAATCATAGAATTACCTAGGTTGGAAGTAATCTTTAAGATCATCATGTCCAACCATAAACCTAACACTGCCATAAACCATGTCCCTCAGCACCACCTCTACCCAGCTTTTAAATTCCTCCAGGGATGGCGATTCCATGACTTCCCTATGGCGTGACAAGGATTTGCAGTCCTTATCTGCTTTATCTTGATTAGACATGATAATCTAAACTTTAAGAACCACAGAGCCTTATTCAAACTGTGCAGTTTAAAAGCCTAACGTAGACATCTCAGCCGCTTCTTTTGGACTAATCCTTGCGCTAGTAGTTGCAGTGAATAAACTAGGGACTCGTAACAGGTGTTCTGAATATACTCTTGCATTACCACTTTGCCAAGGGCAAAATATAAATGCTTGGATAGGATAGGTTAGGTTAGGTTAGGTTAGGTTAGGTTAGGTTAGGTTAGGTTAGATTAGATTAGGTTAGGTTAGGCTAGGTTAGGCTAGGCTAGGCAAAGCTATCTAGAAATGCATAGGGGTAAGCCCTCTGCTCAGCCCAGTAGGTAGCTCCTGAGGTGTCAACACAAATTACGTTGTTGCTGTGGAGATAGTGCAGGCTCCTGAGCTTCTTTGCTTGTATACCTACAGGTGGAAAAATTGAAGACAAGAAAAACCCCTTTTACTCAGAACCGAGCTTTTTATAGAAAATCATTCTGCATGTCATTTATTTGCAAGAGTTGTGAGTCAGTATTTTACTGTGCACTCCCCCATCTCAGATTGATTGAAATTTGCTTTGCTGTAACCGGAGAATAAGAACATTTTTTCATGTATGCAACTTAAAAAAAGCTTTGGAAATCATTCATGTCATAAAATTTCTGGTTTTACATCTCCATTACTAATTGACATTAAATCTTTTACAAACCATTGTTTCTGCCATATTGGAATTTACTCATTGCTCTTTAGCAATCATTCAAGAATGCTCCTTTGTGATAAAATGGAAATTAATGACAAAGATAAAAAAAGTAATGTGAAATCATGTGGCACAAATTCCTCACCAAGTCATTGTTATAGATAGGTCTTTATAAGAAGTCAAAAAAAGCTGGTGGAAATTATTAAAAGTAAATTACTGAGCAGAGATATTTTCTGCACAAGAACTTTTTATTGGCATAGGGCATTAGTAGGTCTGGAGATACTCTCCAGAGCTTTGGTGTGAAACTGCCCTGTGCAGGGAGGAGGCATAAATTGCTTTTCTCCACCTGCCTTTGCTGCTGTCTTGCTTCTCGTTTTCTCTCTGTTGGATTTAAGTTCTGGCAAAAGCTGCAAGACCTCAGAAATGGGGGCAGCATTGGGTGTCATGGAAGAATCAGATCTCAGCATCATCCTTGCCAGTGCAGCCAGTATCTTGGAGGGCATGTTTTCTCCCCATGCCAGAGGAAAAGCTGGGTTTCATTTGTCCAGCTGCCCTTGCTCTTTCATGCATTCTCACATCCTCCACAGTCCTGTCTTCACGTTTCATGATGGCTGGAGCTGGTGCCAGGCAGTGGACGCTGGCTGAACATCTGGTTTGACCTGAGCCCATATTATTGGGCTGTCCTGACCATTCTCCTTGAGCTGAACACATTTTGCTCAGCATGTCTGCAAGGTACATCAGAAATACTGCTGTCATCAGCATCTAGTTCACTCATGTGCTGAAGTGATCGAATGAAATTCAGCACATAGCCAGGAAAATTTAACTGTACAGTGTCTCGTTGCTCCAGGATATCTTGAGGCACTGCACAAAGACATGCACTAATTTAATAATAATGCCTGTTGGGCCCAGGTCCCACTCAAAGGTAAAGGAAAACAAGTTAGTATTCAGTTTTAATTTATGCCACAGTAGCAGTGTTGATTCTCACAGGGAACTGGCATGCCTTAAGGAACCTGGTTTTTTAAAGTGGTGAAACCGTTCTAGAAATTGTGAAAAATACTGTCAAGTCAAATATGAGGCTTTTACTCAGCTGAAGCAAAGAAATATGTTTTCATCGCCTTCTTTTAAAAATCCAGTAGAAGTTTTTCTTTCCAATTAAACAAATACTAAAGTAAAAAATCTTTGGGTCTGTTTTCCAGTTAAAAAAAAAAAAAAAAAAAAGCCATTTTGAATTTTATTGAGTAGTACAAATTCTAAACATCTGCAACTTGTAAGCATAATGGAATAGAGTAGCAAATGTAAGAATTAAATGCTTTAGGGTTGAACTTGATCCAGATGGTGAAAAATATTTCTGCCTATTGGCAGCTTGTCAGACAAAGAAAATGCTGATGGAGTAATTTCTTCAGTTAATTAACAATTTAAATACAGGTATTTCATTAATTCTCCAGTTTCTTCAGCCTGTGTGGAGTTTTTTTATATGATAATATTGTTTTTTAGGTGGCCATAATGTTAGGGACTAGACTGTCAGTGTTTTCTGTCCCACAACAAGTGTGTGCCATCCCTGCTTAGGTAAGAGAAATGTTTAAGAGATTCACTGACATAAAGATATGTAGTGTAATGTTTGAATTGGTCACAGATTAAATATAACATGGTGAAAATTTGCTAGCACAGGTAGAATACCAAAGTTTGCCGCTGAGAGTTAACTGCTTTTCTTCTAAGCTATTCCAGCAGAAATTTGTGCTGAGTTTAACTTCATGTGTGTGCTATTTTTATAGCTTGTTGTCTAATGCCCTGAATTAAATGGTAGGAAATTTGCATGTATGTATAGATAATATCATAGTTACTTGGCTTTTCTCCTAAAAAAGTGGTTGAAAAAAAAATGTATAGTATTGGCAATAGATATTGTCAAAAAATTAGAAACAGAAAAGCTCCAGAAGTGTGGAGTTAAGCCTTAACACTCATCAAGATGATACAGTCTCCATACTTCACATCTTTATTTCTGGCTCGCTCTCATTCAAGCAGTTCAGTTGATTGACTTAGCGACTCACAGGCCATGTTTGGGAGGTTATGGGGACACAGGAACTACCAACTTGGGTCAAAGCCAAAGTCCATCTAATTTGATATCCCCATCTGGGAGACTGGTAGCGTGAGGTGCATCACATGAAGATGTAGGAACTTCACCTCCTGCACAAACCTCACACCAGTCTCTTAGAGATTGACTTTGGTTTTGTTTGTCCATGCCTTTATTTTTTTGTAATTTTAGCTGTAAGGCCTAAGTAAATCAATGTTTTAAATGAAAACCATGAGCCCGGTATGATTCACTGTCTCCCGAGCCAGATCAGCCTCCTACACCAGTCACCTGTGAGCACAAAGACTCTTCCTTTAACACAAAAGGGCAGGTCAAAAGACAAGTTTGCTCCAATCTTTCAGTGAATAGTTTGAAGGCGTGTAGGTATTGTAAATTTTTCTCCACTACTGCTTCACAAAATAAGAGTAATAAACATCTTTATGCAACTTATCCTTTTTAAGCAATGGTCCATTTAATGCAGTAGTTTACACTGGCACACATGAAGTGCACAGCACTTGATAGCAGAAATAAATGATTCCACAAAAAATAGTGATAAAGGAGCAAGCCAGCCTTTTTTTAACAGTAGAGATAACTAACACCTTCTCCAGCTTTATTTATTAGTGAGATTAATTCAGAAGATTGCACAGGGGAG
Organism: Burhinus bistriatus; assembly: GCA_013397275.1. Taxonomy (NCBI): domain Eukaryota; kingdom Metazoa; phylum Chordata; class Aves; order Charadriiformes; family Burhinidae; genus Burhinus; species Burhinus bistriatus. The sequence continues at coordinate 252,538 of VYXH01003494.1, forward strand.
ACCAAACCCCTCAATTTCATTTTCAAATCTAAAGACGCACCAGCAGTCAGCTGGGAATCAGAGTCAAGAAAAAGATATGAGAAAATATCCGATCAAAACTGAGGAAGGAAGATCAAGCTGATAAAGGTCCTACAGCGTACACTGTAGGGAAATCTGTGGGTCTGGGCCGGTGATCAGACAGCCCCAAAGCTTTGCCAAGTGCACACCGACATTACTGTTGATCTCTTTTGTCACCATTGTCTCACTAAGGATGCTGTGACAGGTTCGTGTGTGCAAAGATTTATTAGCGGGATCAGTAGCTGATGGCATGCATCTGCTCCAACAAGGGAAGTTACTTTTTGGGAAAAAAAAAAAAAAATTAAAAAGACCAGAGGAAGATTTGGGACAACAGTGACGAGCATCGAATACACTTTCTAACTCCAGAGACAGCCTTGAGAAAGGAGAGGAAGACCTTCACACCGCCCACATGACTGTAGTGAGCCCAGCTAGGTCAAAGCCCGCTCCCGAGCCCAGCACAACCCTGCGATGCTGGATCTGTGAGCGTCTCATCACAGAAACACTGGCGATAGAGCTGGGAGAGGCTTGTTGTTTAGCTCTTTTGCCTTCATCGCCCCCTTCTCGCCCAGCACTGCAGTGTTATTCCCCAGAGTACTTAAGATTAGCAGGTTTGGTTTAAACGTGAAAGATGATCTAGGCTTTTCCACTTCCCTTGGGGCAGATTATTCTACATCCAAATTGATTTCACTGTCAAGGAGCTTTGCCCTTTCTTATTTTCACACTATTAATTTCAGTGTTACTGCTTGAACAAATCCTTCTCAACCTCTTTGTGTATGACCTTCAGACACTTAAATGACCTTGGCCGTCACGTACACAAGGTTTTTACTTTGGCATTTTAATCCTGCCGACAATGATGCAATGTAAATTAGCACAGCTGAGTACTCCCTTTTTAATATGATTCATACCTCGCACCAAGTTAAATACATGTTTGCAGGATTGGAAACACTGCTTTTACATGCTTTCTTGAAAGTCTATTAGTCTTTCTGTTCCCCTGGTAGTTTGTGTTGTGTTTAAACTGTTGTTTTGTTAGGAATTAAAATTGAGTTGCTGGTTGACAAGTAGCATTAAGTCAGTCTTAAAAAAAGGTTAGTAAAATTTCAGATTTATGAATATTAAACAACACTACCTTTGACTGTAGAAGCTAGACACCATGGAGTTTTTAATCAGGCTTGTACTTTTTCATTTTGGATTTCCAAGATCCAAATCTCTCTGCAGCTTCATGGGAAAACTAGAGCAAGCAGAGTTATCTTCATCTGAGCTGCTTCTCACCCAAAGTTTGTTCTCACCCCAACAGATCATGGTGCAAAATTTCAATAAGGAATGACTGTAGCCCAGGGGTTTTTTTTTTAATTTATTTCCAAAGACTTGCAGTATCTAAGAAATTTTAAGGTTGAACTTAACAGAATAGGGACATCCTTCCCCCTGCATCTCATAAAAAGACATAGAGAAGTTGGCAAGTGTTATTAGCCAGCATATAACTTGTGGTCAAACCGCGAATGAAAATACACGTCTCAAGGAATATACTGTGTGGTCACTATACAACCAGGCTTACAGTTGCCGCTAACAACTTCTTAGTTCATCGTCTGCATGGATGTCATTAAGAGATTTCTGTGTGTGCGACCCAGTCCATGGCCAAGTCTGTGGTTACACCAGGAAAGCAAGAATGGTTCAGTAACACTGGCTTTCTTCTAGATTTGGTCAAGTCACTTAACCTCAGCAAACTGCATTACCTCAATGAAAGAAACTCCCATGGTGTGACAGTATCCACCAGGTCATAGTGCTGACCTAGTCCCCACGAGGAGCCTGTAAGGAGGACACTGCTATGGTCCCGGTATTGCAGATGGAACAATGACGCAGAAGATCCCAAAGTGCAATTTGAGCCGTGTTCCCCAGAACATGCTGCCATGCTAACTGCAAAACCACTTTTCACATAAAGCAAATATACTGAAACAGGATTGTCTCCAAAAGATTGTTTTGGAGACTTCATCATGCATTTTGAATTGCTAAGTGAAAAATCCTACTATAAAAGCAGAGAGGTGATATATATGTTTGAAAGGAGAAATTACACTGAGTATCTGTTACAGTCCAAACCTTTTGTTTCTGGTATCAGTACGACTTTTCAGTATGATGGGAGAGATTTAACGTGTAGAGATTTAACAGTGTTTGACCCAACAATGGTTTCTGCAAGTCCGTGTTTAAACAGAGTAAAAGCATGTCCCTAATACAAAACGTGTGAATTAAATACGGAGAAACGGATTGCAGGGACACAATGTTGCTGATAAATTTTGTAGATTTTTGTAGAATGCTGTATAAGTGAGGGCTTTTCATTTAAGTTTGGCCAAAACCAGATATTAAAGGAGAAGAGTCAAAAAAACCATGACAGAGGAGAAGCAGCAAAATGAATGAACTCATATACGCTGCTAAACCAACCTCAAAACAAGACTGATACAGATAATCACATAACAAAAACTAGGCTAAAGCTTAGCTCAAACCTGCCTAAAAATAGGTGGTAAATGAAATTCATCTACACCCTGTATAAGAGAATTTCACAGCCAGTGCTCTGGAACAGCTTGTTCTCAGGTGATCCCCTCATGGCTGAGGAGTAGCATTGGTTGAATGAAATAGCAAAATAAAGGATTCCCAATGTATTTGGGAGTTTAATGGCTTTTAGAAGGTACAGTTGCTTTTAAAGCTTTTAGAGCATCGAAAGAAATCTTTCCCCAACATATTAGGCTCTCCTGCAAAGCAGAAAGCAGAAAACCTCTATCAAAAGCACATCTGCACGAAACACTATGGGCTGGAGCAGCTACATTGTGAGAAAAAGATTGGGAAGAAGCTCAAAATAAACAATGATATAGGTGCCTATTGCAGTATGGTACCACTACCAAATTACTATTCTTTGTGATGTTTACCACTATAAAGCAAATTTTGAAATTGCATTGTTTATTCAATGCTACATGAAAATTTCCTTTAAAAAACCACTATCCTGTTAGCTGATGAGTAACAAATATACAGCTCCGTCACCTGGGGAAAAGCATTTAGAATACAAAAGTGATGTTGACACAAAAAAAGTACAGAAGGGAGTTCTTACGAATGAGAAACACACGGTGTCTTAATGTCTGTCACAACCGGGGAAGGTCGGTATGTGTAAGCCAGACTTGCATAACTGGGGACATCTTGGGATATTTGGCCAAGCCAGAGTGCACATCACAATTTTTTCCTGGCTTCTGCAAAATACAGTCTATGCCTAAGTAGTATCAAACAAGAATTCAAGCCCAGACATCGGTGAAAGCTTTTCTCCCCTTTTTTTTTTCCTGAGGAAAGACTCTTGTTTTTCATCACAGGTCACATGTTGTGAAGAATGACCTCACTGTTCGGTTGTCAAACAGTACTTGAAAATTCCATTTGCTTTTTAGTCTTAGGCACTTGTCTATACAAAGCGCCTACTAACACCGATTCCTAGGTTAGTGGTAGTCTGTGTGAACTGATGGCAGTGAGGTATAAAAGTAATCTGTTGTACAGGTTTTTCACTGCCACTGAAATGCTCAGGTTATTTGCCATTACAGGATTTTACAATATTCATGGCAAAGAAATTGTGACTTATACCAAAATTCATTTTCAGGTGCTTTTGCACTGACTTTCAGAAACTCTGCCTGCACAAATGCTGTTGAATCAAGCCTAAGTTTGATATCACAATTTCAATTCCAGTTGCATGCAGCTTTTGCATTGGGCTGAGAGGTGTAGGCAAATACCTCTCTCTCATTTATCCTATGGCTCTTCTACAGCTCTCTAGCAGCATAGGGAGACCCTGTGAAAACTGGGTCCAGAATATTTGACAGGTATCAAAGTTTCCATTTTATAGAACTAAAATCTCTCAAAAACATGCATCTGAATTTTGCAGTTTAACCCTACCACTGCTCCTCACATGCATGATCCTTTCTTAGAAAATGTGTGTTCAGTGTTGGTCTCTACTCCTCCACCAAGAGAACAAAATATGGAATTAACACAGTGTGTCCAATGAAAACATGATTTCATTCTACATGAGCCTCCCTCTCCTCTCTTTGCCAACCCCCTTATCTCTATACGTTAGAGATATATATTGTGGCATCTGTAAGAAGCATTCTGCTGGGTGTCTGCAGGATTTCATATGCTTAAGGTGGAGACCATCAGCCTGATTTTAATCACATTTATATTGGATACAAAACCAAAATCAAGGCTCCTGTCTTTGGTTTCTTGTGAAGCAACATGCACTTAATGTACAAGAAAATAAATTCTTGTTAAGCCCGTTCAGTTAATACCAAGAACTAATTATTTCTGTAAGTTTGCAGGATCAGACCCATTTCAATGTTTTATAATATTTTACAGTTTTTTGTTATGTTAAATATAAACCCTATGACTACATTGTGATAGTATACATGGTCATTAACATGAATATACACATTGATTGATCTATAGCAATATTAACACATGCATAAACATATTTGCTTATGGATATTCATAAACCAAGAGTCAGCTTTATTTTAGGAACAAGGATTTTTACTGGTGTAAATGCAGTGACACAGTTGGACATAATAGTCATCTGTTACGAATTGCCAGATTTTGATTGTCCAAATTGAAGTGGAACAATATTAAATATTTAAAAGGCAACCCAGTACTTGAAATTGCAAAAGGAGAAAAGCTTTATATAACACTGTAGTGTATCTGTCTAATTTGGAATATACTGTGAGATCATGCATAAGCTTGAAAAAAAATACATGCTTCGCTAGTGAAAATGGACTTTCTGAAGTTTTTGCTCTAGACTGTTGGGGAAAAAAATGAAAAAGAATACTTATAAGTGTTATTTCTCATATAATCTCTGTGAAACACAGCATATTTATTTATGAATTTGAAAACATTCTCTTTAATTCCAAAGTGAAATGGCATTTGGTAATGAAGTGAAAACCCCTTTGGTTTTTGAGGTGCTATTGTCTATATATATATTCTTCCCTTTTAAAGTGTAATGCCTATAGTATTACTGTGGCAAATTCAGATGAATTGTGATAAACAACATTTTCACAATGGGAAATGTTAACATGCTACATTCCTTTCTTTGGGAAAAATAAAAGAACTGGTCACAGAAAACACATTTTAATTTAATTATATCCTTTAGGTCATTAAAGTGATGTAATGTGCATGTCAGTCCTCTTTTCATCCACAGATTACTTTAATCCTTCATGTGCATTTTTTTTTCCTCTAGCTTTCTTTCATATATGCTTTGGTTTGAAATTGCATGCTGTCTGGATTATTTGTGCATGACCTCTACATTAATTTCACATTGAATGTTTACACACTCAGAGATTTTCATGAATCATCTATTCTACATGTGCATTTTTTTTTCCTTTGTTTTCAGTTACTGAACTTTAAATATGCTTGAAATGTAAAAGTGGCATGAAACTTTCGTGACACAGGTAGACAACAACTTTGAGATTTTCAGTACCTAACTTCACATCTTTCAGAAATACATATTCTAAACCACATTTTATGCTGTGCTTCCAAAATGTAAGAAAATGAATTATGTTCCGAAACTCTAAATCTATTCCATTTCAGAATTGGAGCCAAAGACTGGTTATATTTCATTCGAGCAATGACAAACACATGAGATTGGTCCTTTAAATGAGTTAAGAAGGTCTCTTCTCCCTTGGCGGTGATCACTTGCAAAGTCGTGTGTCGGCATTGCATATGTTCAGTGTAGGACATTGTCTGATGGACAGCACAGATCACTTCAGATAAACACTATCTGCAGCTCCATGTAGGTGCCCTCTGGAAATGCCAGCTTCTCTCAGCTGACTGTACAGGGACCCTAATTCCTCATTTAGTGTCTGAAATAGATGTCCCAAGTAGGCACATCCTGCTTTCACATAGTACAGTGCCGTGAGCCCTTGTAACTGTCTATAAACTCAAAGGTTTTATCATGTAAAAAACCTAATTTCTTCCATATTAATTCACCAGTTGAAGAATTACAGCAATATATGTTACTCAACTTGCAAAGAAAGACTGCTTATCAGCAGAATTCTGTCGCTAAATCACATAAAACTAAAAGCATATCCAGAGGAACTTAAGGAGTAAATATACATGTATAAAATAAAACTTTTTTTTTTTAAATTATGCCCAAAAGAGCATTAAAACACACTTAAAAACTTGTCGATTAAGAGGCCAAATAAAACACTCTGAAACCAGCAGCAGTTACCCGAAAAAATACTTGATTTTAATTGGCACAGGGCTGAATTCGCATACCTACTACAAGTAAATCAAAGGCTTCCGCTTTCCTCTTCACAGCCTATTCTTTTTCAGCCAGTTAATTAATTCTGTGCACAGTCTGCTATGATTAAAGATGAGTGGCTTGATCTCAAAGCATGCTGAGCCATCTGTAGCCCTTTATCTGAACAAGGCAAACACGGTAGTTTCCAAAGAAGGAGCTGAAGGTTGTGATTTGAGACCTCTGTAATCAAATCGATCCAGTCTCCAGGGGCTTTGCCTTCAACCTGCAGACCTCACCGCAACCACCTCTGATTCTTTGCAGCCGCTTGGTTGGGACTGATTTGAGTCACTACAGTTCTCTCCACTTTTACAAACTAGTTGTTTTGTCAGCATGAGTGTGACAACAATTAGACGTCCCTGTTTTTGCCCCATGCCTTTTCTCCTTCACAGTCATTCAATGACAAGCGTAAAAAGAACTTCATCTTTTCACGAAAATTCCCATTCTACAAGAGCAAGGAGCAGAGTGAGCAGGAAACAAGTGATCCAGAACGTAAGTAACCTCTTGGAGACGATGGCACATGCAGCAGCACAAAAAATGGGTGACACGCATGATACCAGTATTCCAAACATCAGGCACGTATCTGGCATAGGCAGGCAGGAGAGGTATTACTACTGTGACCAATGTGTGACTGCAGTTTGGATCCAGCTGGTCCTTCCTCCCCTGGAAACATCATTTTCAGAAGAATAACACAGTGACCTTAACTTTTGGAAGAGCAAATGTGGCTCCTCAGAGTTGTTGTGGCACCTCTTGTAAATCCAAACTTATCTCTGATTAAATATTCCCAGATCAGAACTGGCTCAAAATAAAGCAAACGTGATTTTCACAATATTAAACTAAATTATTACTTTTTAAAAGGTCTGCTTTAATCTCTTTTTTGCCTTTGATATTTTCCAAATTAATTGCCATGGGCAGCTTCACTGAAAGTTTAACAATTAAATGAAATGTTCGTGCTAAGAGCCTAAAGAAGTAAATCAGATCTTGGAATGTGTACCTCCCTGGACATTTACTGCTCACTTAAATCGTATAGAGAACCAGCATTATTAAAAATATATGCTGGATCCAAGCCCAAATATTCACTTTTTTTCTTAATAATTCTCTCCTAAATTTATCCAGTGAGGATCATTTCTGGGACTTTATTTGTTTGACTGTTCCTTCTTCCTCACATCTCCAAAAGCCATGTATCGTGGTCACTGCCTCTTTCATTGGCTGCATTCCCATAGAATATGGGTTAAAAGTTGTTTCAGAAAGAAAAAGCAGGGATCCAGATTGCTCAATCAACATGGTCAGTCATGGTAGTATCCATTTCAACTCCACTGACTTCTTCCTTCCTCTTCTGCGGCTGTTCTTCCTTTCTCATTGCTCTCTCTGGGGACTTCCGTGCAGGACATCCCCGGATTAGGTGACGACGGTTATGGAACAAAGACTCTGAGTAAGTTCCCAGGAATGGTCACTGTAAATCTTTTTCTGTTTTGTTTTGTTTTGGCTTCTGTTCCTTCTCTGAGGACCCTCCACTCCTAGCATGCACAAGATAGAGTTTTATTTGTTACCCAGCTGTGAATGCATTAAAAATGTTTCAATCATTTTGTTCTGCATGACGATATTAAATAACATACAGTGTATCAAGCAGATACTTCCACTTCTTTTGTAATAACGCCTTTTGTTTCTGACAGTATGTTATTGTTCCCATCATGGCAGTTCTGTAGAGTAGCACACCTAGAACTCGGTTTGCTGTTCTTTTCAGCAACAATCCCTCCCTCTCCATCTGAAGGGAAAGTTAAATATTTTAACTTGATTACATCCTGAGGAGACCAACAGAAAATTCTTTTATGCTGTTGCTTCTGCATTTTCAGCTTTTTGCATGGGAGCGTTTGCTACTTTGCTGGATTTTAGATTAGTATTTGCTATTAATGGAAGAAGTCATTTGCAGGCTAGAGAAGACCATGCCTTCTCCAAAGCTAATTTTGGACCCATTTCACCATTAGTATTCTCTGTCATACAATCTTAATCAATTTCTTTTTCTGATGCAGCAATCCTGTATCAAGACCTGGCATTGCAGAATGTGTAATGTCTCAGATAATTGTTCAGAAACAATGTTGCTTCCTCAAAAGTTAGACCAGAAAAATTGTATAGAGTGAAATATTTGCAGCTGATTTCTGTATAAATAGCTACCTTATAGTCTGTATCCAGAGCTAAAGAATTTAAACAAAATGCCGCTTGCATGTGTTTGGCTGCTTCTTCCTCAGTTCTTATTCTTTTTCTTAAGTGCCAAGTAATTGGAGCAAAATGTGTGTGAGTGTTAACACTGCATCGCCTACTGTTTTGTATGTGCTTTTTAATTGCAGGAATGCACATCCACGCACACAATTTTAGAGATTATTCTTTTTCTGACTGATTTGTTGAAGGGACGTTTTAATGGTTTAACTTTAAGCCATACAGTAGCTCGCAATTTAAAGATGAAAGCTTCATCTCTTGTATGAAGAAGAACAGTTCTGCAAAACTAGTTTTGTCAGTGATAGACAGCAAATGTCGCTGCCACCTGAATTCTAACCATTCTACTACTTAGTCAAGTGTCATAGCAGCTCGTTAGCAACAAATGCAGATCCTTCCCTGCTAAACAGCAGTAGAATACTTCTGATCTGATAACCCTCATGAATATCTGTGTTCTCACAAAGACAAATCTCCGTAACATCCAACCGTTTGAAAGGAGATAACTGAATTCTGCAAATTGCTAAGGGAAAAGTAGCACAGAGGTATTATATAGGCTCTAGTTTCTCTATTAATATTGCATCTAGCTTTCAGTTACCGACACACCTCTAGACATTCCCTCCCATCCAAATTTCACTAATATTCAACTCAGAGACACTTTTTAATGACAGTTCTTACTATGAAGGATATTTGTTCTTTTTTAATAAAGCTCTTCAGGGTCCTGTACAGCATATTAGTTTGAGACAACCCTTGTTAACTTGTTATGATGTCTGAAAGTCAATATACTGTTTTCGTCAAAATGTGAGTTTAATTTTTTAAAGCTTCTTACTAAGCCCTAGATCAAAGAAGTTTTCCATTACTGTTTTTACCAAGTATCATCCCTTCTCATTTCTGCGGCTCCAGTAACCCCATCAGTCCTACGCTATGACCTCTAAGTCATTAGATTGGTACCTGGGGGAAAGGCAGCACCTTGCAGAGAGAAGAGGTGGTCTTGGTACTGTTTCCCTAGTCACCCTTCGTGACACCCATGCATGGTCTGCTCTGGGTTCATCCCAGGGGGTTCTTGGCTTTTATGAGTTGCTTCTTTCACTGGGAACATTTAAAGGCAGTTACATGAGTGTTATGGGTCACCCACAGCCTAATCTGCCCACTGGGTTAAAGACAAATATTGGACCAATTTTGGCTCTTGGTGTTTGTCGGGAGGTGACTTATTTGTACTCATTGTCCATTTAACCACTATGTCTCATTCTTATTAACCCAGGGTGGCTCCCCACTGCATAGCCATTACACCATTGGCTTCTAAATGTCCTGAACCAACTGAAAAGTTTCAGCTGTCAAATGATCTTTCAGGTGCAAAGTAATCAGCATTTCTACCAGAGATACTATTAAAACCACCATTCAACGTGGTTCTGCAGACGTCCTGGAGATCATATAGCATGGTCTGACTGACCATAAACAGTCTGCTGACTACAGTTTGGGAACAGCAACCTCACATAATATAGATTGCACCTTCCTTTAAATAATATAATAATAGAAACAGGACACCAGACTTGCCAAACCACAAGTCTGACCCATCATGATAGTTCTTATAACTCTATTCACCCATCCAGACTGATCTGGTAAAAGTTTTCATACTCGAGCTCAAATCTTGAGGCTAGACAATGTCTGAAAAAAAATTTCTTCCATTTTTTTTTTCTTAGCTTTGTCATTGGCTTTGTATTCTTTTTTTGGACAGGGTAAAATAGACACAGTTACAATATTTGATATCAAAACCATTTTCATGTTAATTTGTTAACCCTTTGGGATACTGCACAGTGCTTAAAGATGGACACAGCTTAAAAGTTTAGCAGGAATAGTTCCAGTGCCTTAATGGTGCAGGTTACTGATAGTGCAGAATAATATGAGCAGACACTCAGGTTTCATGAAATTATGCAAGACGTCCAGTGAGATGCAAGTGAACCACAATATACTTTGAAATTAAGTTGTCTGAGATGTCATTAATTGTCTCATCAAGAAAAGACTTGGCTTATCCACGATGCGTGTCACTAGGTAATACATATATTCTCTTTCTGAAATGCCACAAGAGAGAAAGCTTTCATTTTACCCGTGTAAATTATCTGAGAGTTTTGAGGTGATGTCACTACATAGTTTTTATTTCCTCTCTGCACAACTACCTTTGCATGACTGTGGCAGTTCTTTTAAGTTTCTGCAGCTCTGTGGTGCTTGGTTATGTTCTTTAATTTGCTGTACTGTTCTTGCAGAACATGTTTCTTCTAATGCCAGCGATAGTGAAAGTAGCTACAGTAAGTTACTGCTTTCATTAGAGTCCTTTTACTTTGCATTGCTTGTTCTGTTTGTTTCTTTTATTTTGTTTCTCTCCTTGCTGCTCTTTTGTTAATGTTAAAAAGATGGTTGGAGCAAATGGCTTGGAATTCAAATTTACAACCACATCTTGAGTACAAAGCTATAAAAGAAAATTGTCAACCTTTGTAAGACAAGGGAGGAAGGTTGTTATTTGGATGTATTCTGGGACATAAAACCAAATGTGGATTTGGGTAGCCTGTGAAAGTCAGGATTGTTTGCTTTAGTGACAAGAAGTTTATTTCAGCAGGGAGGGGGCAGTTTCTTGATGATCTTTTAAGAGTAAAATTACTCCATAGCTGTAGTCAAATCTGCAAAAGGCATCCTCTTTACAAAATCACAATTTTTACTTGCATTTCTGCATGCCTGTTTGAAGGACTAAGAAATAGTCCCCCAAATTTTGTTGAGCCCTTAATTTTGTCAGTACAGATTTCCTAATGCACATTCAAGTCTTCAAAAATAAGGTAAGATAGACCTTTACCCCTTAGACGCTGTCACTGAATGTCACTGATTCCCTGTAAGTGGAGGTCCCAAACCTGCAACCTGATCTGGTTGGAATTATAGACTCCATGTGGTCATATAGCCAAGAGGAAGATTGTACATTCTGGGTAATGATTAGTAATACCCCGAAATTTTACCAATATAACTTTTTTTCTAGAAGTGTTGAAAAGCAAAAGAATAAAGCATTAAATAAATGACTGGAAATGTAATAAAAGGTAATTCAGACAATAGATTGCTTACTAAATCACCCAGTTGTTTAGTTTTTTCAAGCCATTTGCTTAGCAAATCAAGTTTTCCACCAGTCACTCAGCACTTGTGCTAAGCACCCGCATACATTCAGGTAATCATTGGTATCATAGCTCATATTTACTAGTCTTGATACAGTGCATAGCAGTTGAGCTCTGTTAATAACTACTGGTTTGTCTCAGTAAAACAGCTAATCTTATGCAATTCAGAAATGGTAAATTAGTTTGTAGTCTCTTGTATTGCAAAGGTTTCCTTGGAAAGCAATTGCCAGAGTCACAAGAACACAGTAGGCACTCTTGAACTGCCAAGATCCAATTCTGAACTGCTGTATTTTTAATGTGTCCTCTACTGAGGAGGAAAGGAGGATTTTATGTTTGAAATATAAGCTACTCTTTCCTCAGACTGACTTTGCAATCAGGAATGAGTCAATAGGATAAATTTTCAAAAGTTTTCAAATCTCCTCCAGGTGTGTTTATTTCAGGGTGAGCTCAGGGTAAAAGCCCAGAGGAGAATCTAGGCTGGTGGCTGAGCACATCCCGTGTCTGATGAACTGTTCCCAACAGGAGACTTAACAGGGGTGCCCAGTTACAGCCAAACACTTGGGGCAGGTCCGCAAAAGCTAGTTCCCAAATTTCATCATAAGACAGGCCAGGTAGCCAGTTCCTCCTTGGCTGTGCAATAACGTGAAACAAAGTGTATGTTTTGAAGTGGAAGAAAGGGGATAGACATGGTTTGGGGAAGTTAGTTGGGACATAGATACTTGGAAGGAAAAGTAGCATTGGGGTATCAACTGCCCATGGCAGGCGCTCTCCTTCTTGAGTACTTTCCATCTAGGCAAGCTTCTCTTTCACCCCAGCAGCATCCAGCCTACATCCTGTTGGCTGGAGCTCCCCACACATTACTGGTATGCCCAATAACTGCTGTCTGGTGGAGCAGGTGCAGGCAGGGCTTCCTTCTCTGCCTGTGGGAGAGCTATACCATTTAGCAGAGGAGGAAGCCCATCTTAGGTTATGCCAAATGAAAGTTGCTATAAAATCCAGTACCTGGCACCCAAAGGGCCTAATTCCATTTGCTAAGAATTCATTGGTGTGTGCTGACATGACATTTCAAGGCATGACCTTGGGCAACTAGCAACTTTGGTTACCAGCTGGAAATTACTGTTTCAGATGGTTACGATGGCATATCAACTCTAACCTGGCTGTGTGTTCAGTTACTACATGGCCGTGGTATATCAGCAGATCTCCTGTGGGGACTTAAAGCCCTCCTGAGACCAGCTGGTTACTCTCTGGATCTCCAGGCTACCCTGTGTCAACAGTACGTCCCATCACACAGCTCATTCCAGCAAATCTCCCCTAGAGAAATTATGACTTGGGAAGAGGGAAGAATCAGGCAGAGGAGAGTGCGAGGCAGGCAGGCAGAGAGAGCAGTCAACAAATTGAGAGGGCATGGAGATAAAAGACATGAGACCCGTCATGAAGAAGTCGTCTTATTTCACTGCATTTCTGACCTTGTGGGACTGTTGAGAGAGGACACTGCACAGTAGAAACTTATCAATATCCCTCATGTGGGAAGAGTAATTATCAGACCCAGTCTGTGAACATTTCCTAAAGACATATTCCTCAATATTCTAATTTATTTATTCCTAATGAAAGGGAAAAAAATAATAGGTGCTCAGGGTAAAGCTCATTTCTGGTGGAATAAGACAGCATGCAGTTATTACTTCTGCTCTTCTTGTTTGCATCGGGGCAGCTGGGAATGGGGCCCAGTCTCAGTCACTGCCACAAAAACAAGGGGTTTTTAACTCTTTTTGGAGCCAGTCATGTTGCAAAGCTGTTCTTCAGTGTGATGCAGTGCTCCTTTGAGGAAAATTTGTGTGTTCAAGGTGAGGCACTACAGGTTATTTTACCAGGACACCATGTGTGTTGACTTGCAAGCTCATCCAGCCCTCAGTCTGTGCACTGGTGAAATGGGGCAGACTAAGAAGAGGAAAAAAAGTGAAGCTGAAAAATTCATAGGGAGCAAACAGAACACTGCTGGAGAGCTCCAGGGTTTTGCACGGGGTTGAGACCCTGTCCCAGTGCCCCTTTTCTCTTCTGTTTCTCCAGCAAATGAGCAGGAAGGAAGAGGTTGCCTGCCCCACTGCTTTCTGGATTGTGGGAAATTGGGGAAGAGTGGCTGGAAAGCTGCCCAGCAGAGAAGGACCTCAGGGTGTTGGTCGATAGCTGACCGAGTATGAGCTGGCAGTGTGCTCAGGTGGCCAAGAAGGCCAACAGAATCCTGGCTTGGATCAGGAATAGCGTGGCCAGCAGGACTAGGTGATTGCCCCCCTGTACTCGGCACTGGTGAGCCCCCATCTCAAATACCCTGTTCCGTTTTGGGCCCCTCACTGCAAGAAAGACATTGAAGTGCTGTAGCATGTCCAGAGAAGGGCAATGAAGCTGGTGAGGGGTCTAGAGCACAAGTCTTATGAGGAGCAGCTGAGGGAACTGGGATTGTTTAGCCTGGAGAAAAGGAGGCTGAGGGGAGACCTTCTCGCTCTCTACAACTACCCAAAAGGAGGTTGTGGAGAGGTGGGGGTCAGTTTCTTCTCCCAAGTAACAGGCAATAGGACAAGAGGAAATGGACTCAAGTTGCACCAGGGGAAGTTTAGGATGGATATTAGGAAAAATTTCTTCACTGAAAGTGTTGTCAAGCCTTGTAACAGGCTGCCCAGGGAAGTGGTTGAGTCACCATCCCTGGAGGTATTTAAAAGACGTGTAGATGTGGTGCTGAGGGACATGGTTTAGTGGGGCTTGGCAGTGCTGGGTTTATGGTTGGACTCAATGATTTTAAGGGTCTTTTCCAATCTAAATGATTCTATGCTTCTATGATTCTAAGAAATCAGCAATTCACACCTTGGCCAGCACAAAGAACATTGTGTGGGTAAGAAACAACTGGCAAGTGCCATGTCTTCTCCTGCAGATGTTCATATTTGTCCCTATAAAAACAGGCCAGTTGGAGTCCAGAGTGAGGTGTTCTGCACTTTTTCTAGTGGTTCTCTGGCAATTGTTTTAACATGTTTCTCTAACTTTTGCTTCTCATGGTGAGCTTTTAGTGAAAAGTAGCTATTGTTGAAATCTGTACTACTTGATCATTCCTAGAACCATTCCAAACCTGGGGTACAACTACACAAAGTGATGTTGAAGGCTTCTGAGAGCCTGGACACTGATTAGTAGAGGGGTTACAGATCGACTGGGCTTTTTCTGGGACATGTTCTGATGCATTCATATTTATTTAGAAATATATATTACTTAAAAATGTGACTATTTGGCTGAAGTACTGCTCATGTCTGGAGCTTGGGGGTTAAAAAATCAACTTCTTGACAGAAGTCAGATACTTTTTATTTCAAAGTAATAATATAATTTAAAGTCCTCCTATGGGATTTCAGGAGAAAGTTCTTTGACCACTTCTTAGCAACAAGGCTGTTACACATAGTAAACCTGATTTGGCTGGAGCCAACACTGGATTTGTAATGAGCAAAAGAGCTGGAGCCAACAGTGGCATTTTCTTTATCCCAACTTCAGGGGGAACCACAAACACATTTGACAGCAGAATCTGGCCCTTCCTAAAAAAATTAAGACGTATTTTTGAGCCAGGAACAAATGTTGGCCTGACCTAAAAGGGGCTGAGCTGCCACGTGGCTGCTGCTGCTGCATCACGCTGGCCATGCTAATATGAAGGCTGTAACTATCTTAGTTTATTTGCAGCTGTTCTCAGCAGTAAAAACAAGTTTGCAGAGTGGTATATAAAGTCCTGGACTAGAATTAAGTTGTTCTTTTTGTGATAAGGTTACATAAAACCAACCTTGACTTATCCCTGAACCAGCTAATCAAACCGTGATTGAAAGTTTATTTTGAGCTCTGTAACTTAAAACATTCTGATTTCTTTTTCAAACCAAGCTCATAAGAACATATTTTTTTACCATGGACTCATCAGTTTTTATTTTGCTAGACATGATTTTCATAATGGCCATGAATTGCAAGTCTCTCTACTGCGTATGTGTTGTAACGCTCTTACACATAGTTCAGTAAAGGTTTTTACAGCTGTCATCAAAATTACACACACATTACCACATCTATTTAGCCTAATTGCATAACTGGTTGTGATTGCATCAATTACCTAGAGAGGCAATACATGACTAAAAGTTAAAAATAAGGAAAATTGTTAGAAACAAAAATTTTTACCCTCTGTCAGCAAGTCAGCAAGTCAGTCTTGTAATGAGATTTGAAGACTCAGAACAAGGTTAAAGGACTCCTGATTGTTATGTTAGGCTTGATTAATTAGGACACTTATGTTGGCTCTTACACTCCCCAAGGATTACTATATTATTCAGGCACACTCAAACTGGCATAAGTATTGAAGTCTCATTTTATGCCCTCACAAGCTATGTTGATCTTAAATGTATAGTACCAATAGACCACTTTTCAGTCAGAAGTTCATTTTCAGACTACTGATGACTTTTTTTAAGTATTGGATTTCCAGCCTTTCCAGCTATCAACATATTTCAAAAAATCGTGTGTTTACTTACATAATTAGAGGTCCAGGAAAGGGATTTTGAGCCAAATAGAGGCTAGGATATTGACTGTCCAGTGCAGTCTGTGCAGATGAAACAAAACAAGAAATAGATTTCTCCAAGATCTTGCAAGTACAACTCAGGTAATCCATACATCAGTTCAAAACCTCAAAGGATGATGACAGAAAAAATAAGCCTTCTTTGATTTTAGACCCAGCTAAGCAACAAAATTCAGGCAAGAGCTCAAAAATAAAGTTAATTTGGCTCATCTACATGTATTTCACATGTATATAGATGGTAATCACCACCATTAGTCCAGAAATTTTCAAAAATTCTCTTTGATTCTTCTAAAATCATAAATAATTTTTAGCTGCCTTCATAAGTATTATTTTTTTGTTATTCACTGCCTTAGATCCCTTTACAGATTTTTTCATTCACAGCCATTAATGGGATGCCAAAATCCATGGATTCCCACTGCGTGAGGTGCTTGATGAGGGTGGGTGTTTGGTTACCTGGTGGCTGCACCACTGCAGCTGGCAGCAGCTCTCCTGCCCCGTGACTCACACGCCGGGTGCAGTTACACCAGCACTGTGGAAGCTCTGGATGTTCTGGCAAGACAGTAGGAAACGGGGCCTTTTTATGGGCTACATGAAAAATGCCTGGTAACTGCCAGGTCTACACTGCAACTGGTTTTGAGTCTTTCACAGACTCTCTGCCCTGTAATCGGAAAGGGAAAAGAGAGGCAACACCTTAAATCCATTTTAGGACTGCCGCTCTGAAACACTATAAAATCCTTTAAAAAGATGAGATTCGTAGTCCTTGTGAAACTCATGTGACCACGCAGGACCTCTCCGCCCAGTTTATAGAGGCTGCAAATTACAACAAACTCCAGGTCATTCTTCTCTTCCCAAGCATGAGAAATCACCAACAGGCAGACCAAACAAAGGGCAGAAGAACCATAGAGATCCTGGGAAAGTGAAAGCCCTCCAATAATTTTGCTCATAAGTATATTACATTTGGAAAGCTTCCTTTTTCTTTCTTCTCTTTCCTTATTTTCTTTCTTTTCTTATCTTTTTGAGTTGATGGAATTTTACTGAAGAACAAGGGATCATGCCAAAATCCTACAAAAAGGGCTTTTTCTTTTTTTCTCTTTTTGTTTTCTCTGTTAAATTTCACAAAGATTTTTCCAGATCAATATAGCTAACCCGTGCTAATTAAGCCGTTAATGTGAGTGGTAAATGAGGCTTAGTTAAATGATAAATAAGAGCCTGTGCCCTGCTGAATTTCACACTGTGTCTCACACCTCAAAGCCATCGCAAGGTTATAGCAATCCAATTATTGATTGCCTCTAGAGCTCTTCATTATACTTAATACTTTATGGACTACTTCAAAACCGTGCAGTACTGACCGAGTAGAGATCATTAAAGAATACCATCTGGTACAGCTAACATGCATAGTAGCCTCTGAGGACTTACCAGATTTTGTCTGGACAGTACTTGCAAGGATTTTATTCACATAGAAATGAGCTTCCTGAGCCCTTTTTCTAGAAAAGTCAAGTAGTGGAAATGGTGCAGCTTTCCCCCACGCTCACACTCCATGTGGAGTCTGAAACTCAGTGCTGAAGAGCCTTCACTCAGGAAGATGTCTATCTTTAAATCTCTGTGTATCGGAGTCAGCCTCAAAGTTTCTCCTTACTTGCTGCAACCCTTTCCAACGGCTTAAGCTTCAGCCCAATTTGAGTGGGCTGGAAGTTGCAGGGGTTTTTTACCTTCAATCGAGCCACAGTTTCCCAAGACTCCTGTGAAACGACAGGCTTGTTTGTCTCCATATCCTACTGATAGCGTAGATGTAACGACAGCTTTAGCATGTGGACATGTCTGCCAGAGACTGGGCAAAACAGAAGGTAAAATCTGTGCTGGCTTGTTTGTGCTGGGTATAATTCTGTGCCAAAGTCAAATATTAGCCCACAGAGAAATTTTTAAACAGCAGTGTCAGAGTTATTGGTTATTTTCCTTCAGTTGCTCTTGTCACTGTCGCTCCCATGGGATTCTACTGTTTAAATGCAAATGTCTGCATCTGACCTTGCAGTTTAAATGCTGTTATGGGACAATGGAGACAAACACGCCCTTCTGACTTTTTCTCACATCCCAAAGTAGACATCTAAAATAGGTCAGATGACTCATGCCTTAGAATAAGCACTTGCCTATTTGGAGGCACCCATTGACTCTAAAGGGTACCTGGGGACTAGCTCAGACATAAGCACTCATGATACGGGTTCCTGAAATTAGCTGAAATGAATCCCCTTCTGCAGATCTGTATGCCATTGAAACCAGTATTTTCAAGTTTAAGATTGTATTCGTACAAACAGGCTCCCCTCCACGTGCTTAGTACATGATGGCTTCATCATCCACCCCAACATTGACTTTCTTGGGCTGTTGAAAAGCACAGCCTTGGGGGCTGGAGGTTGGGTAGTGCGGGAGCTGCTCGCCCAGCTTGGAGAGTGAATCTGTTCATCTCCAGGGGAACAGCACATCCTGAGTTTTATATCACACCCAAAATTCCCAGAGAAACTTGAGGGAAAATAATACATCTGATGCATGAAACATAGTATAACAATAACTAGGTTTTTAACTTTGCAAAAAGCCAAAGCTAAGCAAGTGATGACAGTATCAAACATTTCCAAATAGAGAAGAAAATCCATTATCCACACTCCTCATATGCTATGTTGCCTTGTTCTCAAAAGCTGTCTAATTTCTTCCTTTTATTAAAAAAGATATTTTCTTCTTTGCTGCTTCAGCACCATTGCTAGGTTGGAGTTGGCCCTGTCTGTCCTCCCTCTCTCCTAACACATCAGTACATTTTTTAATTTGCTTTTTCTGTCATTGTCCTTAATTACAACTTTACTTTTACTTGAAAAGATTTCTTACGCATTTCTTACAGCTGTCTAGATAATGTGTCACAAAAAAATATCTATCAACATATTAGATTCACGAGCTAGGAGTCAGCTGAAGACTAAACCACAAAAAGTTTTGTACCTACTTGGAAGCTAGGCAAGGCAGCCAATACAAATCTTGTTGATATAGTTAACGGAGCCTGAAAAGTGACTCAGATAACAATCAGACTACTTCAGGGTGAGGTGTAGCCCTCTAAACCTCTAAATCCTACTGATACCGTCCATCAGGTGTCAGGCAGCACTCTTCCCCTGTAGGTGCACACTTGGGTTTGGCAGGAACCCACCAGAATAATGTAACACAGGCTCATGTGCACGCAAGCAGGTGAAATGAAGGCAATCCTGTCTCTTTTATAAAGCCCTGGTACCCCCATATGGCACTCTTTCTTCTGTAGTATCTAAATTAGCTGCAAAATCCCATCTGTGGATCTTCTCAGAGACAAGCCCTGAACTGAGTAAAAATAAAATCATAATTTTAAACTTTGCTAAGCCTAAGTCATGCTTAGAACCCGCCAGAGCCCTTAT
This sequence comes from Burhinus bistriatus, assembly GCA_013397275.1. Classification (NCBI taxonomy): domain Eukaryota; kingdom Metazoa; phylum Chordata; class Aves; order Charadriiformes; family Burhinidae; genus Burhinus; species Burhinus bistriatus. The sequence goes on from VYXH01003494.1 coordinate 272,233, forward strand.
GTGGCACCAAGTATGTGACAGTGACCTAGAAAAAGAAATGTCCAGGAATTATTAATGCAGTAGGTTGAAGAATCCCCCCTCTCCTCTTGCGCTCTCGGAGAGGGGAGGACAGTGATGCATTGGGGCTGTACACCTGCACCCAAGTCACGGTCCATAAAGTGCCACTTGTTTCTCATGGCAAATTTCTCTGCTTTTAAACGTCACCACGAGGAAACAGCGCTGTCCTAACAGGAGTGGAGGGAGGATAAGTGTGTAAAACGCGACGCTGTGAGATTTGTGTTTAGGGAAAGGATAAGGGTCAGAAAATAGGTCATAGCTAGATGCCAGGCTGTGAATAAACTAGACTATGGGGGTTATGCACAGAAGGACGATCAACCAAAGTGCATATATTCTGAGGATAAAAATTGCTGAATTTAGGCAGCCTGTGGATTTCCCCTGCAGCAGCATGTTAGGGCATTAACAATCCCACAAGCAAAAGAATTGCGTCTTAAATTTCTGCACTATCCTTGCAAACAGTCTGGCTATCAAATCAATAAATGAAGCCTCATTGCCCATCATGGAAAAAGCCCAATTTCAGCAAAGAAAGTTGAAACGTGTGGCAGGGGAGGGAGGGGAAGGAAAAAAGTGGTCTCCACCCTTTAAAGTTTTGAGGGACTTTGGAATGGTTCAGGCGAGAGCACGACCAGAGAGAAGTGCTGAACTCGATCTGTCTCTATGTGAAGCATTTTATCAAGCTTTAGTACTTGATGTGTTGCTTGTCAGCTTCAATCTCCTCTCTTTCTTCTTTCATCAGGAGGCCAAGAAGACTGCATCCTTTCTTATGAACCTGTCACCAGACAGGAAAGTAAGTTTCACCTGCTTTTCTGTCACTGTTCCTTACAGTTTTCATTTCATGTTTTGGGGGCCAGCAGAGCAGTAAGCCTTCCTGTGCCAGCCCCAGATTCTCTGTGGCTCCTTTTTTCTGGCCACTGTGTCTATCGCATACAAAAGAAATGATGTAAGGGTCTCCCTCGCTAGCCCCCACTTCCTAACATTCTCAGGACTCTCCCCAGTGTCCTCTCATGGCCTTTACTAATCAGTCTACCAAATATTGATGCAGATTTTCTAGATTTACTGCAATATTGTCCTGTGGTGTTGTGGTTTAGGCCAGGACAAACCAGGACACACGGGAAGACTTTATTATTTCCCTTCTCATGTGATATGTGCCTCTAACCAGGGTAGATGAACCTGCGGGAAGGCAACTGAAAATGGGAGCGCACCTGCCTGATTTAATGGGAGATGCATTCATATAACTGAGGAGAAAAAAAATCCTACAATATCCTTTCCATGCCTCATGAGAGAGTCCATCTGCAAGCATTTGGAAGTGACCTTATTGAGCAATAGCAAATATATACATTTCCACATAGTCATTAGCCTACGTGTGCATGCACCATCACAGAGCTCTGCAAGATGAGTGGTGCTCGTTTCTTTTTCCTTATCCTTACCAATAAATAAATTATTCATCAATGAAACGTACACCTAAGCTTTCACTTAATACACGAAGGCAACAGCTCTGGTTAGTGCATCTTTGGGAAGGTTTACTGTTATTGCCAGTAAGATCATCAAAACGTGCCTTTCTTTTTGTTGTTCAGTTAATTACACCAGGCCGGTTATTATCCTGGGTCCTATGAAAGATCGGATCAACGATGATTTGATATCTGAATTCCCTGATAAGTTTGGGTCATGTGTACCACGTAAGTATGATTTTACTCCTTGTTCTGCAGCTGAGTGAGCTGCATCCCTCGGTGCCACATATTAACCGAATTGCTGTGAATGCAGCATCTGTGAACTATATGCAGTTGAGTTTCTCAAAAGCCATTTTTCCATGGAAAAAGGAGGGGAAAGGAACAAACTAAAAAAGATTGCGAAGGTCTGGAATGAAGTTCTCACAAGAATTGCCTCAAAAACTAGCATTTTTTTTAAAGAAGGAGCCTTCTAGCCACTAACTCGATTTACTCCTCAATTAATCTGTGGTTTCTTAAATAAGATAACAGTTTGAAATACTGGTAAAATGTAAAATGTTTCAACTCAGTTGCACAGCATCCATCAGTAAAAACATGGAGTAATCTGTGATTTGTGTGAGATCTAGATTGTCTAATCTGAAAGCAATACTGGACCCTGAATTAAGCAGAGTGTTTATATCTTGGATCATTAGAACTTGCTGAGTGTTTATTTCAGACCCTGATTGCAGTCTGACTTCATTTTAAACTGTTGTCTCTGCAAATACACCAACTTAAAACTGCTAGAGATGAGATCAGAATCAGCCTTATAATTCAGGCTAAATTAAAATGATGAGATTATGATTTGTTTTATCATTGTAACAGGATTAGGTTTACAATCTGGAATGCATTTTGTGTTTGGGGTTTGTGTGTGATCCTGCTGAAAAAAAGTGGAATTCTGGTAAATCCTAATTTTATGTTAGCCTGTAAGTATTGATTTGAGGTAAACATCAGAAGGTATTACTTTAAAAAGACAGCTTTATTGTCATAACTCCATCGAAAACAATATGTAGTAGCCAAAGATCTGCTCCCGGATGTGAAGCAGCTCCATTTACAGCAGACCCAGCATTGTCCACTGAGCAAACCTTCACTGCAGCATTTTTGGATGAAATGTTTTTACCAGACTTCTCGATCTTCTGTCTTTTATTTCATACAGATACCACGCGGCCAAAGCGTGACTATGAAGTGGATGGGAGAGATTATCATTTTGTCATTTCAAGAGAACAAATGGAAAAAGATATCCAAGAGCACAAATTTATAGAAGCTGGGCAGTACAATGATAATCTATATGGAACTAGTGTCCAGTCTGTGAGATTCGTGGCAGAAAGGGTAGGTTGACACTAATTTTTTGACCATGCAACATGATCTAGTTTGTTTCCCCGTTGCATCTCAGACATGATTCTTCTGCCAAAAATATAAAATATCTGCAAAATGGCATCCTAATATTTATAGGCTTTATAATGACTCCACAAGTGGAGTCTCTGACTTCAAATGACAATATCCTTGGTGCTTTCTGTACCTGGATGTAGTGCCGTCGACCCAGGGATCTAACACAGTGCCTCAAGGACACCCCAAAACAACCTTCCCTCTTCCCTCTGCAAGACAAGTAAATAAACTTATCTCACTTTCACAGAGGCGAAAGAATGAAGCACAGAAAGATTAAATTACTTGCCTCAGGTGACACAGGGAGTCTTTGACACAATCAAGAACTGAATTAACCAGTAAGAACGTAGACATCTTATTACTTTTATCAACCGATTTTCCTCATCTCTGAAGAAAATACTCCCCCCCCCCCCCCCCCNTCATCCCAGTAAAAATAAAAAACAAGTTTGTTCCTGTACCTCCAGGGTATATTTTGTATTAGCACCAAAGCCCAGGAAAGAGCACAGAGGAGAGGAGCGCATGCCCTGGGGTCCCCTTCCCTGGTGTGCCAGTAACAGCCCCGTTCCAGGGCACCGTGTCGCAGATTTGCTTCCCGTCTTTTGGCTGATCTGCAGCAAACTCTGCAAAAATAAACACAGCCTCATCTGTTTCCAACAGGGCAAGCACTGTATACTCGATGTGTCAGGAAATGCTATCAAACGACTACAAGTTGCACAACTCTATCCCATCGCTATCTTCATTAAGCCTAAATCATGGGAGCCTCTGATGTAAGTATAAACTCCCTCAGGTGTTTTATTTCCAGGGTGCAGTCTCAAGTGGCATAACCCACATTTTGAATCTCCATTATACCTGTCCTCTAAAATCAGTAGTAACGAGAGGAAGTGGGAACAGTGGAGACTGGCTCTCCCTGCCTGCCATCCACTGTATCCCGGCATCTCAAGGAACAAGCCAAAGCTGCCTTTGAACCTTTCACAGTGAAACATGTAGGCTTACGTGCTGGACCATGAGGGACTCCCTGCCAGCGCTCGGTGTACTTGTTCCAACCTGTGCAGCAAGTTCACCAAGGACTCACGCGGTATGGCTTGTCCCATCCAGCTTTGGGTGCTCTTGGGGTGTGGAGCCTGGTCACAGGAGTGAACCAGAGGGTAAACCTGTGTCAGATTTGCAGTGTGTGCCTCTTCATCAGCCCTTCATTTACCTGCAGGTCTGTAAGATGATAGGTGAGGACCCATGGGACTGGAGAGGGGCAAACATAACACTTAGAGAAGGAAAGAGAAGGCACCAACTTCATGCTGTCACCAGGCAACCATGTTTCAATACTCAGAAAAATGCTGGGATCGAGGGAACAGTTAAGCAACTCAAGTATAATAACTGAGAGGATAAAAAGGTTTTAAGAGGCAGCCAATGTATGTGCATCAAGAGCAAATCAAATCAATCTTATTTCCTTCTTTCACGAGATGGATATCAATAATTGTATTGCATCTTAATTTTTATTCTGGCTCCATGGGACATTCTCAGTAGCAGCTTAGGGAAATACAGTCCAGAGGGAATCACTAGGGAGCATGTGCACAACCATACTCAGTCACCGAAAACGGCACTGTTAAACTGGGAGGGTAACAGAAATCTTGCAAGTATAATTCCTGAGCTGTGTCCCTATTTGGGACTACTTGTTATTTCCACGAATCACTCGAATGATGAATTGGGCAATACTCTTGTAAAGTTTGTGAATAACTCAAGGCTGAGTGAGGTGGCAAGAACTTTGGCGGATAAGATTAAAACTCAATGCAAAATCAGTAAGACTAAATTCAGCACAGACAAAGGAGAGAAAATGAAATGCACGAGTACAAGCAGGGAATAATTAAGCTATAGCACTGCAGAAAAGCATCTGGCGGTTGGAATGGATCACACAGGAATATGAATGGATGGATAATGCAGTTGTAAAAAAGGAAACTGCCACTGTGGGCTGTATAAACATCAGTGTTGTGTAAGGACACAATAGGCAGTTATTTTGTTTTACTGGGTATGGATGAGGCCCCAGCTGGAGCACTGGCCTGGTTCTGGGTTCCACCCTGGAAGTAGAGGAGGAACGGGGGCTGCCTAGTGTCAAGGAAAGAAGGCTGAGGAGGAAATCTGGAAGTGATCTTCATACTGGTTAAAGCTCAGGATAAAATACATTGTGATCAATTGTTTTCCATGTACACTTATGGTCATTCAAGAGTTATCAGCTTAATCCGCTGAGATAGGGACGAAATTTTGAACTCTGCCTTCCCCTCACCAAAGGTTCTGCAAATGCCAGGTGATGCCATAGGTATCTGTTACACAGCTAAAATGCAGGCATCCCCCTCCTGTGACAGATGCGTGTCTGGTTACGGTGCCAGTGTGCCCACAGCCATTGGGTGACAGAGCTGGAGAATGCTAACGTGCTCCATCCCATGACTGTGCATCCTCCCTGGCCCTGCTTTTGGGTGATACGGTTGTCTCGTGTCAAGCCACATTAAAGGGAACGATGCACTGTATGTGGTACTTGCACAGCCTCATCCTGATCAAAGCCATCTGGGGTTGGGTGACTTCTTGACATTTCTTCCAGCCCTACCATTCAATTATATTCTGATTATGTTGCTGTATAGAAGGGGAAGAGTAGTCTGATAGCCTGCCTTCTGCATTGATTGTTTTAAGATAAATCTTATCCTACAGTTTTCCCATCCCTAAAATATTTCCATTATTTGTTTAATGCTGACATTGCATCTGGAGTGATTAAAAAAAAAAAAAGAGTAAATAAAAGTGGTCCTTACTCTGAAAAATATATTAGGCGGAACTAGAAATGTGGCAATAACATAACATTGATTTGATGTAAGAAGAGCAAATCCTTGAATAGATTGAGTGAAAAGTGTTCTGAAGATGCAAAATATTACGGCAATCATCTTGTATTAAACCAAAGCAATGCTAATATTTCATTTAGGACAAACCAAGTTCTGCAGAGTTAGCAGAATTTTCCTTACTGATATAAATCAAAAGTAAGCTATTCTTCACTCTCCAAATCTAAACCTGCCTCAGTGTTGACAGCATGCTGGGGACAAACAAAGTAAAATCCATTGTATGACTTTGAATTCCTTGTTCTGCAAATAGCCTGTGGAAGATGCTTTTAATTAGAAATCCAAACTTTTGTGGGACAGCAGAAGTCCTTATATATCAGTACTAGTTTGGGACTTTTTGCCATAAACGTAAACACAATACAACTCCTGAAACAAAAGAGAAAAATGTAATGAATTCAAGCACTCTAAATTAGTTTACTCCCTGCAGCCTGCTCTCCACAAGTAATCTTTTTATCTAGTTAATCTATCTAACGTGTATTTATCTTATCAAACAGTACCCAAAATTAGTTTCTAACAGAAATGAGAACTCTTTTAATATAAACAGTATCATTCTTTTTAAAGAAATGTCCTGAGAATAATGACATAATTCTAAGCCCCTTGCTTGTGAAAATCAAATACTCTGACATAAGCAGTGCTGAGTTGTAAGGTGTGCGTGGATGAACAGATATAACACCTTTCCAATAGATGCTATTATTTTAGTATGGAGAATCTTAACATGGTAAACCAGTGCTCTGTGGGAACAGAAAAAGGACATTTTTATGACAGTGTGACTGTGTTCACTGAGTCTTTTTTACGTATGTAACTACCAAAACACAAAAATTATATCTTTATCTGCCGTAACTATTATTCCTGTTCATACAAATCAGTTGAAAGTTAGTGTAACAGCGAAGTAAAACCATGAAAGACAAAAAATTGCTCATCAGAAGATGCAGAGAAACAGTCAAATTATTTAACTTGCAGCAAAATTAGCACTTAAAATTGAAGTCTACGTCTCATTTACGCATGTGCTCCTTTGCACCCATCTGACAGTGAAGGTAAGAAGAGTGAAGGGAGCATAAATTAAGCTTGCACCTGCACTTGATACTTGGTTATTGCTGGTTCTCTGGAAATATGCTACTAACACCAATGACCACAGCAATGGAAGACCATAAGGTGCTATTGATGTAAAAGCAACCAGAACACACAGCCTGAGCTGGATGTCTCCTGATCCTGCTTTCTTCAATTAAATTCCATCCTGGCAATCAAGTTGCTGTAAACAAACTGCTCCGTCATCCTGCCCTTCCTTCCTCCTTCCTTCCTTCCTTCCTTCCTTCCTTCCTTCCTTCCTTCCTTCCTTCCTTCCTTCCTTCCTTCCTTCCTTCCTCTCT
>VYXH01003494.1:286013-310248 GCA_013397275.1 Burhinus bistriatus
AAAAAAAAAAAAGTCCCAACTCACAACCCACAGCAATTGGCGCCCGAGACCGTATTGGTGCTAACACAGCTTAGCATAATCAGATTCCTTTTCTGTCCATGGAAAAGACTTTCAAGCCTCTAAACGTGAGACAAATGCAAATGCTGGACCCTTTAGGAAAAGTGCCAGATCACACCCCTGGTGCTATTTCTCATGTTCTGGCACAGTGTGTAGCACCGTAGGGTCTAAGCAGAACCAAAATTATCACAGCTTTTTGTCCACCCATGAATGATCACAATGACATCTTGCTAGCTTTGTGCAGATGTGCAATATTACAACCTACTTATTTCTCCTTGCCACAAAGCATCTTCCATGCACTGACTCATTGAAAGCTTGCTAACAGGGCTCAGTGAAACGGCACTCTTTTACTGGTCTTACGGTCTGACCATCAACCAGTGAAAGAACCTCTTTCTTGCTTAATTCCCCCTTCCTACAGAGGTACCCTGTCCACGCTAGCGCTTTGTAATTTCTTTGGTAGTAAAGGCTGTTTCTAGATAAATATTCTGTGATGTAATTGTGTTTGTAGCTAGCATGGTTTGATGCTCCGGTGTGGATAGGGTCCTAGGAACCACCCTGTGAAAGTCAAGGATAAGAAATCTCTCCGTTGCACTGAAATTTCAAATCCTCATCCTGGAGAGCAGTGTGGAACCTGAGCTAATAACCACTACGAGCCAGCGACAGTGTCCTAGTTATACAACGTCCACCTACCTATTTACAGTAGTTTTCTATGGAGAAATTGTTGGTGTTACACTTTCACTGTTACTTGCTCATCAGCACTCAGTCAAATTCTATTTTTGTTTTGGTCTTTTTACATTTTAGGTTTTGGTTTTCAAATTGTATCCCTGACCAGAGGATTCAGTGAGTGACAACACATGAGAATATTTGTAGGAAAAAGAGTGTTAATGAAAAAAGTCTCAATCTTCTTTTTAAGCTGCAGATTTAAAGCCATAATATCTGCCGTGTTCACAGAAAGTGGTCTTTTATCCTTCACAGCTTTTAATCTCAACATTTTTTCTCTTGAACATTTTGTCTGCCATGTTATGCATGCGGTTCACTGTTCAACTGCATTCATGTGCTCAAGCTCACGGCTTGGTGGAATAAATGTATTTTCCTATTCCATTAAAGATCAGACATCTTGTCAATTAGTTCAGAAGTAAGAATGAGACTGTCGTTATGTTAAAAAAAAGCGCCTCCCATTTTAGGCCACAAATCAGCATCAAAGCTAACAGCAAATAACATCTAAAATCTATTCAGCACATAGCTAGCCTGGATCCTCAGCTGGTGTAAATCACCGTCGTTCCATTGATTTCATAGAGTCGTAGAATGGCTTGGGTTGGAAGGGACCTTTAAAGGTCATCTAGTCCAACCCCCCTGCAATGAGCAGGGACATCGGTGGACTCCATCCCATTTACACCACCTGAAGTTACACATCTGTTCTCCCCATTATATTGATTTTTTAGCATTACTGTAAAACACCAAGGCCAAATGATTAAACAGCAGCTCAGCACTTTCCATCATTATTTACTGTTTATATTACTGTAGCACCCAGAGGGCCAAGTCATGGACCAAGATCCTTTTGAGGTAGGTGCTGTGAAATTGCTGAACAAAAAGACACCCCATGGGCCAAATGCTGTGGCCGGATTTTCAGAAGGCTTCAGCCCCACTGATGGCTCACCAAAAGCAATAGGAACCGCTACCCCATTGGCCCTTTTGAGACTCTGTCTTTAAGATGAGGAGCGTGAGATGCAATCCATCATCCCTCACATCGTGTTAGCAGCTTACGCCGTCTGGCCCTGACCTACAGCGCAGGCAACTTGCCCTGGTGTAAAACAGCATTTCTGGGGATGGGCGGTAGCCAGCATCCTAGGCAAGATTTCTGGGGGGGTAAAAAGGCAAAAAAAAATAAAAATTAAAAAAAAAAAAAAAAGAAAAAAAAAGAAGGCAACACTGTTGGCTCTTAGTGGGATAGCAACCTTTTAATTTGTGTTCCTAAATTTGAATCGGCCAGTCCGAATTTCCGAGTGCAGCAGCCTGTACTCAGCAGGCGGCTCCATCCGGCACGCTGGCCGGCGCGCGTCTCTTCAGCAGGATGTTTCTCAGTCCAGCTGTAGTGTGGGGTACTCAGAATCTGAACTGGAGTTTACAAAATACCCTGTCCAGCTTACACTCCTGTTATGTGTAAATACTCTGCGCATCCATTCCATTTGTGTAAAGAATAAAGCACACACAATTATAAAAATTAAGATGTATATTTCATACTAGCTGTGTCCTTGCTTATTTATTCCGGTCCAAGCTCTCAGCTGTGGTTCAGTTGTAAATGCTTGATAGAGTGTTTATAAATATGTCATGAATTTTATTATAAAATATTAATATTAAAGCATTTTTACACTTTATAGCAAATGGCTTCTTCACAAGGCATAATTTGTCTTTTTTCCTTAAAGTAGAATAGTAAAAGAGAATGAATATGCTCTTAATATGTCTTGAGATGCTATCACATCTATCACACAAGACAGACACAGGTCTGGAAATGGGATGGTGGTTTGAAAAATGACTGAGGATACAGAAACTTTTTTCTTTATTGCACTGTTTTTTCCTTTTTGTCTTCACATTGACATAGAAGTTACCACCAAGAAGATTCACTCTGGCAAAGCACCGCCACTTTCTCCTTAGCACACTTCTGCTGTGTATTGGGTATCATCAGCATCTTGGTGAATAATTATCAGAATTATTTTTTTTTAATTAAAGAATCGTTCCGTGTTTCTGACATCACAACACATCCATTGGGATAAGGGCTGTAATAATTACATGCTTGTAAGCAGCTTGGTGGAGCATAAACTTTGGTTGTGCTATGGAGTCCCAACAGCCCAAGGACCTTGGGTTTTGGCCATCCCAGGAACATCTTTGCAGATGGCTTGTGGGCTCCAGGGAGGCCAGTGAACGTTGTCAGTCTCCGGCAGAGACAGAAACACGACAGGGACACTGCTTTCAACACACAGACGGTGCAATATTCAGTCTGCAGAGGACCACGGAGCCTCCATATGGCTCTGGGAGCCACAACTGACACTATAGGGAGAAAAACTCTGTCCACAGAGTCTTACATGCATAATCACAACGACGGTTGATTGTCTAAACATTCATTGCGAGGCTTTAGACTTCTCCATTAGATTCAGAAGAGGGAGGGAATCAAAACAACAGTTTGCATTGATATGCAGATGAGCACAACTTAGGGGAAAAAAAGTTAGCAAGTTATTTTTGAGATGCCAGCCTGTTTACTGAGAGATTTTTCACAGCAGTAAGTTACTGCTCCAACAATCTTAACAACAAAGTTGCTTTCCTGAGCAGCACTGTACAAAGCAGTCTGTAGGTGGGCTCTTCATTACAGAGCAGCATCTCTTATTAAAGTACTTTCTTCTTCATCCTATCTCTAGGCAAACCTGAGCTAATTCCCCAGAGGGTATTCTGCAAAAACAAGAGAAACTTGGAAAACAATCTTTATAAAATGCCTGGGAAGCAGGAAATACTTAAAATTGCAGGAAACCAGACATGCTGTGACTATTGATTCAGGCAGTGGTGGCAAACCTTCCCAGACTGTTGCCTCATCCAGGCATGGAATATGTCCTGAATGGCCACCTTCTCTCATTTGTCCCACTGCCTTTTAATGGTCCCTTTACACAGCCAGCCAAATATCTGGACTCAGTTGTTCAATCACACCCCTGTGGATTGAAAGACACTGTGTCCCAATTTGAAAAATTATTTGGGACCAGCAGGCAGAAACTTTTATGTACAAATACCACCAAGTGCCTAATCCATCTTGGGAAAGTCATTTCACACTGAATTTCAAAGGGATTTTGGTGCCTATCTGGCATCAGCAAGTTATTCGTTTCACTATAATTGTAGCACTTTACAGCTGGCACATATCAAGGCAATGACACCTGAGTCCCTATGTCACCTGTGGCAGAGCAGGAAAACAGAGCTTCAGTTCCTAAATCTCTGGGCACATGCCAGATCCCCTTCCCCACCAGCAATCCACACAGCAATCTTTATTATCAAAAAATCTTGGACAAAGCAGAAATACCACCATTACCCTACCAGCACAGGACTCACCAACAGCACCGTTACAAAGCCCATTGCTGCAAGGAAGGTGACACCACGGCTGCAGAGCAAGGGCTGCTTAGGTTGGTTGGCTGGATAGGTCACCAGTAAAACAGCCACAGCTGAACTGGTCTACAGACCAGTTTGAAAAACTGTGGACAAAAGCACAACTCCTCTGCTCAGTGGAGGAGGGCTGTTCTGGATAACACCCGCTGCTGCAGTCTCCTGCTGATGGAGACGGTTCCTCCCTGACACACTGGGGAGCTGATGGTGCCAAATATCCCAGGGAGGCAGAGCGTGGTGCCCAGAGGAGATAACTAATTTTAGTCAGCAAAGAAATTGAAATGCTTGCTGCAGAAGCTCATTAACTACTGTCAACTGCTCATTAGCCCTTGATCTAAGCAGAAGCAGGTGGTGGCAACCAGGGAAAATGAATTAGGTCTAATATATTATTAGTGTAATAGTAATAGGGCTGTTATAACATCAGTAAAAAAGCAATACACAGCTGGCCCCTACACTACACCAACTGATTAGCTAATGTCTCAGGCTAAACAGCTAGCCTGAATTTGAGGGATTGCTCTGGTATGTATAGAAGGTAAAGAGCTTTCACCTAAGATTCTCAAGGCTTCCCTTCCACACAGGGACTCCCTGACACTGCCAAAGACTTTGCCTTGCAGTAGCGCAGCAATGCAATAGGGCAACAGCTATAAACTGCAATTTGCAGATGTCTTTAAGCTGCAAAATTGTGGGACAGGCTTTAAACATATGAGAAAAGTACAAAGACGCTGAGAACCTGGAGTTAAATCCACCTCTAACAACAGCCCACGTGAAGTCCCAGTCTGCAGCAGAAACTCACTAGTGGCACCAGTGAACCCTGTCTGACCTACCTGCCCCGGCAGGCTGGTCTGAACAAAAATCATGCCAGACCCAAAGGAAACTTTTTCTTTAAGGTCTTCTTGCCGCCTTCTCCCATTTTCCCAAGAAAGGGTGTTGCCACTGTGCCATCTGCAGTAACAGCTGGTCAAGGGGCTGTTCATTATCTTCAAAGTCAAAGCTTGGGGCTAAATTGCCAAAGTCATCACCATGTTTAAGTACTGAGTGTCAAACCTGTGTCAAACACCCATTTCTTTCTCTCTTTTTTAACAGAAAATGTTTCAAATGCTGTCAACCCGATGACTCACAGAACGAATCTAAAGGGTCTGAGGGTAAATGCTTGGTCTTATGCTCCCGTCATTGCCTGTGCACAATAGGGGATTTGGACGGGCTTTGCAGGACACAGGAGCCACCAAAGCACCCTTTTTCCTCCTCTGGTGCTGTATTTAGTGGCCGTATTCTGCCCGCCTGGATGTGATTTTCTGGGATTCATCTGCTGAGTAATGGCAACACACCTCCAGTAAAATATTAGACAAATATTTTCTGAGCTTTTGAATCCTCCTCTGTATATAATCCTTCTTTAATAGGGCTGGCATTTGCTGTAGGTAAGTATGCTTATCAGCTTACAATATAATCTCACGGGCAGCGTATCCAGAGCCTCTTTGTTCCAATAGACACCACACCGTTCTATTTTAGAGATACCAAATGAGAAGGAAAACACTATTCTGCTGTGTCTGCTAAACAGGGAAAAACCCTGCAGATCCCCAACTCCAAGGCAATTGCCAGAAGAAGCGATGCCAACTAAACGAGCTTAGGTGTTTGCCTGAGCTTAGTCCACAGTGGAACCGGATTTGGAGAGCGGGTGCAGTGTATGGAGGTGAGGTAAGTGGACAGTGCCTTATTCAGCTGGCTGGATTTGGGGTGGGAAGGGGGTGGCAATCTCACCAACTACAGCAGGTACATAAGTGAGGCCACAGGCCCCAGACAGAGTTGATGGCCAGGTGTGGGAGGGAGAAGGTCTCGCGTTATTCGGTGCCTGCTTCACTCCATTAACCAGCAGAGTTACAGGTGGAGGCTAAAGGGTCTCTGAGCAGAACATTAGATAGGGCAAATACCAATTGCAATGCATGAAAGGACCTGAAGTAAAACACTGGGGACCAGGCAAGCAGTAATTCATAGTCCCATGGAAGAAGCCAGTTGTTAATGGAGCCTTTGCTCAGGGAGACATACCCCCAGTGACCGCAAATTTCTGCCTTAGATATAGCGACTGCCTTCCCTTAAGCAGGAATGGAGGCACCACAGTGTGTGCCTGCGAGCGACCCGCGCAGCCAAGGCACAATCTCACTGCTCACAAATGCTTTCTGAAGGGCACATCCATACCGGTGTCCCAACCCACCACCCTAAGCCAGCTCCACTGGCTCTGCAGAATAGCTGCAGGCTTGTTCTTCCCCACATGCGTGCACACACACACACACGTGCACATACAGAGCATCCAGGGACACAAATCGACGACCTGAGCAGCCTGAGTGCTTCAGCATCAGAGGAGCCGCTGTGGCACACGTTCAGCTGCAAACACTGAGGGCAGCAGTGCTGTATGTCCCTCCTTGGACTGCAAGCACCACCTTCCCACCTACAAATGTCCAGTGCAGAGCCCAGAAACTCTGCAACATTTGGACACCCACACTCTGGCCAGGTAAACTTTTACAGGGCAGCTCTTCAAAGACCTTCACGTAGGTACCCAGGCAGTATGTACCCATCACAGCCCAACCCAGGGCAAGGAATGCATACAATAAATTTTCTATATAGCTGTCTTGAGATTCAATGCGATGGAGCTACTGTCTCGGCGGATCACCCAGCCTGGCTGGAAAGCTCTTGGGAGGAAAGGGGAGCATACACAGGCAGTGGTATCTCACGGAGGGTTTGCCACCTTGGCTGGAGCAGAGTCATGGGAGTGCTGGAGGTACAGGCTGTTTAGGAATTAATTCTTCTCATAGCAGCTAGAGCTAAGTCTTCCCAAGCTTCCCATAGAAATATAGCCAAAGATTTATATTTGCCCTCCGTGACACTTGCTGGCATTTGGTGTATGATTAGGGAATTCTCCATATAATGTGTGCCCACAGTGCGAGGAAGTAATAATGCTGCCTTACACTGTCCCACTATCTGCACGATCTCTGCTGTACTGGGACAGTGTAGGCGAGAAATAATTTAAACCACAGCACTTCTATTGCCATTTCTTAGCCGCAGGTGCAAGAAGTGCAGGCAGGAGACAAAATAAAAAAATGACAGAAGAGCAATGTTTCATTGCAAAGGCCACAATAAATGCCTTTGTTTGAGCAGGGGTAGAAAAAGTGTAAAGACAGAATGTGGAGGTGAGGCAAATAGAAGAAGCCAGTGGCAGAGGAAAGGCTTGGCCATGCACAAAGAGGGAGGAAGGGGGCTGTGAAGCCAAAACTCACAGCCCCTGAGAATATTGTCCAAAGTGGTATCGGGAGCTAGAACTGCTCACAGGGAGCATTGGTCTCTCAGGACAGCATTTCCTTTTGCTTCAAGAAAAACAAAGCAAAGCATTGATAACTGTAGAATAAAAAATAAATTAAGGTGCGTTGGCTACTCTTTTCCTCCAGCCTCTTTCAAAGAGGAAAAAATATTCTTTTGTATTTTGCTTACACCTCAGGGTGGAGCTAGCTAATTAACCAGAGTAGGCAGGCATGGCAACCAGAAACCCACCCCAGGCAGGAATGAAAGAGGCTAGAAAACCTCCCTTACGAATCTACCGCATCCAGGCTCCCTCTAAACAGCAGCTGGGATGCTTCTGCTGGGCTCGTGGGCTTCTCTGCACAATGGGTCTGCTAATCTCTTTGGCTTGACTTGCTCTCGGATGCTGCTGGACATATAATTCACGGCACTTGCAAGCGATGTGTGTTGTCCCCACAACCGGTGACCCGACCACGGTAACAGCACCATTTGCCTCCAGGAATGGAGGGGTGACAGGAAATAGCTGCACAGCATCAAGTGCAAAATATGTTATGAATCCAGACACCGGGCAACATTACAGAAACTGGAGGAAAGGAGAAGAGAAAAAAGGCCATCACATCTTGCCTGATTTTGCCCTGTCCTAGCACTCTCAAGCTGGAAGGCTGCAAGTTCTTTGAAAATAATTCAGCCTCCATTTCTCGTGAGTAAAGCTTTACAGCCACTACATTAACACATTGAATTACAGCCATGCTGGAATTTGGCCAAGACAACATGCCAAGCACCTCTGCTCTTTCTAACTGTGTCAAGAGACCTACCTTCTTCACTAATACATACTTCTTAGCGCTTCGTGCGATTTCCATAGGTGTATAGGTTACAGCAGCGCTGTGGGTCACTTATCTTAAACAACTTGCTGCCCTAAAGATGACCAGAAGGGAAAAAACAGGACAAAAAGCTGAAGGATTGGTGTGGTCATGACAAGCTGACTCAATGACAGTGTCAGGGTTGCAATGAGAGTTATCCTAAATCCCCGCCTTCCCAGTCACTCATAGCATTGTGTCTTTACTGGCTGCTGACCCTGCTGGTCCTGGGACATGTGTCAGAACTAAATTACACAGCCAGAATTAAATAGGAGGAGGAAAAGGAGGATGACAATAATAATAGTAACAACAACAACAAAAAATAAAGACTTTCTGTCCAGTTTGAAATTTCAGGCTTTTGGCTGTGTGTCAGAAAGAGACGGAAAGTTGAAGGTACTTGAACTCTTCATGAAGAAATAATGTCCCCAAAATGTCAGCTCAAAAATGTCACGTATTTTGACATTCAGGACTCAGAATAGACCATTTCAGACTGACACACCACAGTAAGCCCGTATTAGCTGGTGGTTCCTTTTTTTTTTTTCAGTATAAAAACTCCTGAAAAAATATCCTTTTTTTGGGCCCAGCTAAGATTGGCTTAGATAAACCCAGCATGTAATGGGAAAAAAAAATGTTTGTTCCAGTGTGACCAGCTTTGCCCGGACCCTTGAGAAGTTTCCACAGTGGAATATGAAGTTTATTATGTGATATGGGCATTCACTTGACCAAGAGAAAGATTTGTGAGCCATTAGTAAAAGACCGTATCATACACTTACACAGATCAATTCCCATCCAACAGTGAAGGTAGGAGGTAAATGACAAATGTGTTACAGAGTGGGGACTAGAGACTTTGACTGCCCAAATGGTAATGTATATTTGAAAAGTGATCTGGAAGTAAGTATATCTGAGAAATACCAAGCATCCCAAATCTTTCTCCTTGTCAAACCCCTATTGAAGGTTTTTTCTACTAAATAATGCCCATGAAAGAGTCATTTTAATTGTATATTTTAAACGAATCTGTGTTTATACCAGAAAACAGTAAGCACTGCAGAACTAGAAACGGAGGAAAAGAAGATAGCTCGGATAAAATGCTTGGATATCTTTCAAGCTGTAGGAAAATCAGGTTTAAGGTGATGAAAGAGAGGGACTGATAGAAACCAATCATTCACGTTGATGGCCCAGGGAGACTGTAAGACACGCAGAATGAATTATGACACAGAAAACAGCAGCCAGGTTCAAGGGACCGTAAAACAACATCTGCAAGATGGAACTGGAGATTACTTTGGTAGAAATCAGCATGATCAGAAGAAGAAGGGATAGCAGTGGAGAATGAGGCTGCCCAGCAATGGGTCTATTTGAAGTATAACCCCTAGAAAAAGGCTTACCAAAACTTGGTGTGCTGAGAGGACTAACACTCTTCGTCTACAAGATGCTGTTAACACAATGCCTTCAAAACCTTTGGAGGACACCACACATGAATGCCTCACTGTCTAGCAAACAGCTCCAAAATGGTTTTGGAGCTATGAATCTTCACTTTCCATTTTTTTCCATCCAGGAATCCAACAGACCTTCCCACAACCTTCATCCAACAGGCAAAATGCCTAATCTCCCACTACGGATACCACAATCTGACCCACTTGGAGATACTTACAGCAGCCAAATCTCATTGTTTTGCCTTTGCCTCTCCACAGCTGAGACTCTGGCCTCTTGCTAATCCTGCTATTTAACGTGCACTATTTGCATAAGTAGCCTAACGCATTCATCAGCTAAAAGGTTTCTTCCAAAACGGGTAAGGAAGCTGTGCAATAGATGGCAATCTGTATTTGAAATACCCATCCCGACCACTTCAATCATTTACAATGGCCACTAGCACTAAGCATTAATCACAGATAGCTAAATCAAGGGATATATATATATTTTTGTGCATAGTCAAAGCAAGTGCCACAGACCCAGTCTCTGGCCTGTCCCATGGCACAACCCCAGGTAGCTACCACAAAGCAATGACGGTTCTATGAAGGACTCTGGCCCAACAACTTCTCTTCTCAAGAGTGTTTTCTTTAATCCAAATTTCCTTTGTTGGCAAAGGGAACTCAGTGCACACCCCCATACCCATCATTGCCTCTGAATTTAGCAGTAAGAAGTACTTCTTACATATGAGAGATGGTTCTCCCTACTCAGTGAAGATTAATTGTGGGATTCCCCCTCTCTGACTTAAAATCCCATAACTTAAAGACTATACTGCAAAATGGTTCACATTTGCATAATACCTCTAACATAAGCAAATCTGCCTTCCCACACTGAATCCAGGCATGTTTTTTTGGCTAGTTTTTCTTACTCTCGTATTATAGTCATAATGAATAACAAAAAATAATTGTGAAGACCTCCTGAAAATCTTACTTCAAATTTGTCATCTGAGGTCATCAAGGGACAATACCATAAATTTTGACCTCAGCATTTTCCAGACATAAAGACTGGTAGAATAATGTAAAAGACAACATTATAGCAATACTGTCAGCCCAGCCTTGTGGACTATGTGTGTGAGAGATGCTGATGGGATTTCAGAAGTTTGAAAAAAGTCTCAAAAAAATGTCAGCAAGATGTTTTGAAAAAGAAGAAATTGAAGATGACAGGCATAAAAATCTAGCAATATAAAGATCTGTTGAAATACATAATGCCATTTTTCATCAGAGATCAAGTGAAGCTTAGTCTACACATGTTTTTCTTACAACAGTACACTTTTACTGTTTCTCACTTGGTTTGCAAGTGTAATAGTAAGTTTATGTCGTTGTCTGCCAAAAATTACCCAGCAAGCTGCTTTTTCAGCTTGGGAATGCAGTAAAAAACTGCTGTTTACCTATCACACATTTTTAAGCTGTTGAGTTTTTCAACTAATAATAAAAAGTGTCAATCATATTTTTAGCTGAGGAACCATGGTCCTGACTGCATTCAGGTTATCTCTTTTGTCAGTTACTGCTCCCCATCAGTGACACGTTAGTGCCAGAGCTGCAGGCAGATTTCAAGTTCATTTAAGTTCACCAGTGAAACTTAAGACTAAAAGTGGTTAGAATTTTACTTGCAGGTTAAAAATTCATGAAATTGATTTTTGTTTTTTAAAGAAGTCATTATTTTAAAGGCAATACCATTTCTACTTACTAGTCAAAAAATCCAAATGCTTCAGTCTGATATGTGATGTCTAAGCCCAGTAGGAAGAAGGAAAGGACCTTTCCAGCTTTCCCTCATGGACTGGTCCTGGCTGGGCAATTCAAGGTAATTTTGTTGGTGTTTCTCTCTTGCTTCCTCCTTAAAACATCCAGGCTTCATGAAAATTCACGAAACACTGGTCAGGTGATGCCATCACCAGAAAACAAGAGTGGGAAGGTATGTGCCGAGAAAATAGTGCCTGAAAGTCTCCCAGGGACTTATTTGCTCTAGACACTGGCAGTGCCGTGTAGTCCATAAGAATCGATAAACTTAGTGCACAGGAGTCTGCTGAAACTGCACTAGCACCCAGCAGCAGCAATGAGGGGCTGCGTGGTTCAGATCTCATCCGGGAGTGCGATGCCTGCTATAGGCAGGAATACACACACCCCTGATAAACAGGAGTATTCTCAGAAGGAATTCTCCAGACACCCACCAAGCGGCCACGCGCGTCAGTTTGAGCCTGCACTTCTGACTACACAGCTGGGCTTGGTCTCCCAGCCGGTGCTGCAACCACGTAACTATGAGTGAGGGTGTCCGTTAACTACATGAGTGAGTACATTGTGTGAATTAACGATCTGCTATTACTAATAACAGCTTGATTCTGTTAATTACAAAACAGATTGTTCCTAAGGAATACTAGTTGTGACCTGCGTCTCCCCAAAACTCATACCTAACAGTGAAGATCACCAAACTCCTGGGGTTGTCCTTCCTTTTTCACTTCTTCCAGTGACAGCGTCAGCTTAAGCAGTTGCCTCTCTCAGCCCCTGCATTTTCTGCAAGGCTATTTTTAACACGAATGAGCTCTCTGGAATGGTTCACCCCATGAGAAGAAGCTGAGGCAGACTTCATATGCTCTTCAGACATCTACAAGTGATGAAGAGATCCACCTCTAGAGCTAGATACCCTGGTGAACTTGAGCATCCGACATTTATGACTCATCCCATTCACTGGTGCCCAGACTCACACCCAAACCAAATCTTTTCAGAAACAAAACATCTGCCCAGGACTTTGTGGATCTCACCCAAAGCACCTAATCAGCTGTTGCATTCAAAAAGTGTAAGGACTTACAAAATACCAACAGATACCCATCTGCGCTTGAAACCCAGGGAATATCAGATCATCTACGATGACTAACAAAAGATCCTCTTTGGGGCCGAGCTCAGAACTGAGTCCCGTCTGCTGTCCCTGTTCTTTTAGTTTGGCCACAAAAGACACCCTTTCTTATTAGATTAAATGATGAAGGAAGTTGAACTGACCTCTAGTAAATATTCTTTTCCTTCTACGTCCTTCAGAAGATTAAGAGCACCCATTAGGGCTATGTTTTCCTGCCTGTGCAAGATTTTAGAGCCAAATGAAAACTCTGCCATCCGCAGGTTTTGGAAGTTGGATTATGGGAGAAGAGGAAACATCTGGTTAGAAGGAGAAAAATACATTATAGCTGTATGCAAATAGCATCATAAGTCAACTCACATGAATAATCTTCTTGGTTTGTGTTTGCATGAATTGTCAATATTCTTTGTAACTTGGCAAATCTCATTGAATGACATTATACTTGCAAAGGCTGCCTGCTTTGTAAAGGCTCTAAAAACCTAATACCTCCATAAGGAGAAAAATAATTAAATATTAACGAATAGGTCACAATATACTTCTATAACCTGATCCTGAAAGACATTTTCATGAAGCTTTTACACTGATACGAGTGCTCTTGTAACTTTAGATCCTTAAATTCATGCAAGCCAGCAGACATCCCTGGTCTCTTGTTTTCCTAATACCAGTGGGGTTCTTCATGTGACAGGGTATCTCTTACTGGGTGTTTTCACAAGATAAATACCACATGTTCAGTAGCTTCATTTCCCAGTGACCTCAACAGCTTGTAGCATCTCAAGGACTAATTGTCTTTGCAGTCCAATCCTGTTTCAACCCATGTTTGGAGTGAAAATGTAATGATGTGCTGCAGGAAATACAGCAGGTACCACCTTGGTAGGGATGACCCAGAATGCAAAACATAGGCAGTCAGGAAAATAAACAGGATTGCAGAAGGGCTTTATGGGTCTTTTGAGTACCACTGCTTCAGAAATATCTTCACTTCATAAAGACATTCACATACAAATTTTCCTAGCCATTGCAATTGCTATTTCTTAATTCAAACAGGTCCTGGGCATTAAAAGCCCATGGGCATCTTGTCATTGACCTCTCTGGAGGCAGACTTGATCTGCAGACAGACCATCCAATGACCACACCACATTTAATTATTAAATCAACAGAGGTGCCTAAGGTCAAGGAGGAGGTGAGCACTGGTCTGGCCTGCCCACCCCTGGCTGTGCCTTTATCTATCACCACTGTTTCACCATGAAAATCATGGCACTAATGAGCAGCCTGAGGATGGAAGTGATCCTGTTATCAGTGACCCTAACCCACGACTGTGGCCAAGAATGTGTCAAGATAAGATTTTATTAGACTACTGCTGAGCAGCATGGTCAGAAAGCACATGATTTCTTAGGTTTATTGAGTTAATTTTGAAGTTAGTTAACACAATGCTTCCTGTATTGAAGAACAAGATACAAGATACTCAGGTGGTTGTCTTTTTTTTTTTTTTCCTGTCTTTTTTTTTTTTTTTAACTGACACCCAGAGAATGATGTCTTATCTCTTTCTTGGCTGTTTTGGCAACCACTTCTTATCTCTTGCCTCTGGACATTAGTGAACTAATGTTGTTTCCACCATGGAGTTCTCTTGCTATTGAAAAAGCCTGCTGCTGGACTTGCCTGCCTCCTCTCTGTGCTGCTGAAGGCTTAGAGGACACATAACCTTTGATCTTCTTAGGCAGGCGATGGACTGAAATTCAGAAAGACTTGATTCCATTCTGGCTTCTTTCTATGTCTCAGGTTCCTCATCTGGAACACATGGATGGTAAAACTACCCTTCCTGTAACAGGAAATTTGTGCTTGAGAGATGATGGTAAATTTATATGCGACATAGACAAAAGCAAAACCAAAACGATTTCAGGTCTTATTCAGAAGGAAACCTGAGCTTAAAATTCTCAGCTGTGTAAGATAACACTGAACAAGGAGAGACAGTGACTTCTTCCCTTGCTCTGTGTGCAAGACCACACATCCCAGCACTATGCCCTTCAATGGATCTAAACCTAAGCTGCTTTTGGTCTCAGTTCTATGCAGGTTTTTAGCCAGAGCACAGCAGGAGGTTTCTGGCTGTGAAAAGCTCACTTGCTATCCCTCCATCGATCCATTAACTTACAAAACCAACTTCCACAGAAGCACAGTCTCGGTCTTCCAATACTACGCACGTTCTACTTATTATTTATAGGCCAAGCCAAATCAGTTGCAGCAGATTTGAAATATAATTAACTCTCACCAGATGTAACATTTTTTGTTTTCATCTCAGCACTATCCAAAGAGATGAGAAAATTGGCCTTGAAAAATTCTGCCCTTGAAATATCAACAAATTTGAGCAAAAGCATATGCAAACTGATCCAGCCAATGGTAAACTCTTCCGATCAGCATGAGAAGGGATCACCTCATCAAATATGTGGAGTGGCTTTAGAAAATAAAAATAGTCACTGCTTTGGAGATGAATTATTAAACAGATTAACACACATAACAGTGAACTTGCAGGACACAGCCACTGAGCACACACAGTGTGTATCCTTTGGGATGCAGGGCAGAACAAAGAGAAATGAGATCTTGGGGGAATCTCTCTAGAGCGGAGTCAGCTGGAAATTTCCTGCTGCTTTCTCTTAAAAATATTTTTTTCCCCAAGGAAAATACACAAAGGGGAAAAATAGAAAAAATGGTGGGAGGGTGTAATATAGCCCTGCCACTTAAGAGCTGCTGAGACTTTTTTCTTCATCTGTGAATGTCCTTATGGAAAACTTCATGAAAGTCATGCACATTTAGATTGACAGATGATGTGGGTCATTTACTCTGCTTAACTAGTTGGATGCCCAGAGACACACCAGCTCGTGCCAGTTGTACGCTTTGGCTCTTATGCTCATTCTCAATTGCTCCATTGAATTAAGGGAAGCCAAGAGTATATTACGTACACAAGTTTAATGCTTCCAGCCTTGGGAGAGCGATGGATGTTGCCGTTCCTGCTGGCTGGTGAGCAGGGTGAGCAATGCAGAGGTTTCTGCAGCTTCCCAGTAGCCTCTCCCAGGGTGCCCTGGAGGCCTAGGGCTATTTTTCGCTCAGTTCTCAGAGCATGTTGGAGACAGCCCATAAGACCACACATTTATGCAAGTTTGGAAACTAATGTGTTGGAGAAACATGTCCAGCCTGCGTGGTGTGCTGCAGGCTGCAACGCTCAAGCGATGGGGCACAGGAAAAGGAAATAAGGTAAGGAAGAGGGACAGACTCCCTCTAAAAAAGCTACCACCCTTTCATTAGGAAACAAATCCGTTTCCATTGTCCAAAGCACTGCAGAGACTGAACACAAGTGAGCAGTGGAGCAGGAGTCACCTGGTCATATGTGGGCTCCAGTTCTGCTGGCCTAGGCTGGGAAGTGCCCACAAGCTGCCGCTGTCTCTCTGAGAATGAGACGGACCCCTTAAGCATCACAAACACCTTGAACCCAGCAGACACAGTCAGGGATGACAAGGCATGATGATAGCTCCTTGCTATCCCAGAAGCCTTTTCCAACCATGGGAGACAGACTGGGTTAAGATGTTTTTATCCCGGCAATATCCTGAGATACCAGTGAGAGTCTCACTGCTGATCTATTAATATTGCTGAGCACCTCTATGATACAATTTGCTTTCTCAGGTACTGACGTGAAGCTTCCAGGCCTATTGCTTAGGTACACGGGTATAACCAGTAGCAATCGATGCTCGTGTTTTATACTGCCAGAAGTATTCGACAGAAAGGTTACAACTATTTTCCAATATTAATCTGCCATGTCAGCAGGCACTGTAATTTCTATTGACTGCTACCCCATTAGTGGAAGGCAAGCCAGGAGATGAGCAAAACAGCCATAATTGGAAAAGCAGGGGGGTTCTGTAAGCTGGTTTCTCTATCTGTAATTCTGCTCCACGTTCAGGAGACACTGATCCTTTACAGAAATCCTTTAAATATTTGTACCTCGCATTTCAACATCTAGTTGATTACACTCGTGAAAGCTAAAAACCCAGCTTTCATTTTGACTCAAAATGCCACGAGTAAGGCGATGTGACATTTTTCTTTTTAAATGTGATTTCTGCCATTTCATACTGCACTTCCTGATTTTTAAAGCCTTTCTCACATAGGTAAAAGTTTGTTCAATTAATGTCATGTCACTGATCTCATTTTTGAAGCTATTAATGACTCACCCATCTCCCCTTGACCCCTGTTCTTCATCACTACCTAGTGACGTATGGCCATCAGCCTGGTTGTATTTTGGTTCCAAGATGGACTTCAGGGAGTTTTAGGACACTTGTTAACATCTTCTGTGCTTTGTTTCTTCCACCTCCCCCCCAATAAAATGATGACAGCAATACTTAACTTCCTCATATCTTTAGTTTTCTTACCAGTGCACAAACACTGTGAAACAGAGACAGACCTCAAGCACATGTTTCCATAGCTCCAAGCAGACGCAGCCGTGATCTCTGCTGGGTCCAGGAGGCACCACTGTTATAGAAATGATAATGTTAATGCGCTGCCTGTGGGGGTGTTATTTCTCACTGAGGGGGAAAAGACTTATGAAAACTGGCTGAATTATTGTTGCTTTCTTTGCCTGCATGTTGCAGCACTACCTCTCTGTGCTGTATAAATGCAGGCGCAATGTAATAGTCCCGGGCAGAAATAACTGGTAAATTCTGCTGACATGTTAACCTCAGATCTGCACATTTCTCCTCAACACTCATCAATCCTCAAGGTTTCATAGGGGACCTGCTCAACTCAAAGCACTTCCTACCAGTCCATCACCGATTAAATCCACACTGCTGCACTCCTATGAAGCAGGGAAACTGGTGATAGCGGGGAAGCCACAAGAGGGAATTTCAACTGTATAGTGAGTTGCTTGAACTGTGAATCAGTTTCCAGATTAATGTTGTACATCAGTTGCTTGATTTATCTAAAAAGTGGACTGGATAAAGTCATGGAAAATGCATCAGAGATGAATTCTGTTCCTGGAGGATGGGCTAGGGGAATCACAGAATCACAGTGAGGTTTGCTTGAACTCTGACTCTTGCTGATCTTTCTCTTATCTTCCTATCTGAAAACAGGGCACTATTGCTAGACTTCTTCAGAGGAAGACTAAGAATGAAAAATGTGTAATGATCAGTGAAATCTCTTTTTACTATAACAAGAAAAAGCTGCCTAGTGAGCAACTGGGAAAAAAGGAGAGTTTCTGAGAGTGGCATGAACAATAATACACTAAGACTGTATCTGCTGACCTCACCTAGCACATTTACCTAGTTATGATTCCACTGGCTGCCATGGACTTATTCCTGATTTACCTCCGGCGTAATTAAAAAGGCACAGCAATAAAGGTGATATATCTGGAACACTTTTTTTAACCTGCTCAGAATCCATATGCCATTTTTTTAATCTCATTGCTCATACTTAACAATATACATAAAACCAATGAGGCCATTACGGACTGGACTCTATAGTAGTTGTATCCCTACCCTGATGTCTTTGCTTGATATGAATCAAGTCACCTTTTAGGAGTTTGAGGATAAGCTGTACAACATGAGCAGGAAGAAGAAAGCTTGCCTCACCAAAGGAAAACTGGCCTTAGACCTAATACTGTGCAAATTGAGCTACACTGCTTCTAAACTGAAGACCAATGAGGTCACTCTAGTGACTGCATGTACGGTGGCAGCCCCGCTCGAGTGAAATTAGTAGCTCCAGAGAAGCACAAGGGCCAAGCAAGCTCTCTGTTCCCCAATGTATCCTATCGTGCCCCTCTGGGAGGAGAGGGCAGGTTGGATGCTCAGCTCATACACCTAACTAAAGCTTAACTCAGCAAAAGGATTGGACGTCTGTTCAGCTGTAAACATAGGCGCAGGAGGTTTGCAGTAATGCAACCAAAGAGCTTGCATCTCCTTGCATCAAGAAGAATTGAAGTGAAGGAGGCACCAAATCCAAAGCAAGCCTTGCTTCCCTTTAAATAGCAGAGAAGGGGGAGGTTACAGGTTTTTTTTCAATTTGGCAGGCCATAAGTTTTTACTTCTCTCTGAAAAGAAATCCTGTAAATTAGTGTCTGTCCTCTTACAGTTAAAGGGCCCATGCTTGCTGTTTCAAAGGTTCCCCCACGATCTGCTGGGCAATATATAACTGGCATCTAGTTCAAATCTGCTCCCTCAGATCTGTCAGAATCTCCCAAATAATTTCTTTTTTTTAAGTGGGAAAAGTTCTGTTTAAGAGCATAACATAACAGTTGCATCAGAAGTACTGACACCTAGCCGGGACAGAGGCATAGGGAGGAACCAGTTGTTGGAGATGAACAGGGCTCACCAAAGGAATAGCAGCGTGCAGTCGCGGTGCAGGGGTCAATGAAGGGCTGTCACTTGTACAGATGTATCAGGTTTCTTTCCTTTTTCTGTCATCTGCAAGTCCAGGGCTCTGTTTCCAGGCATCTGTGGTATGGGTCTCCCACCAGTATCATGGATGAGATCCTACAAGGCAAGCTACCTGCTTCCTGCTCTTCCACAAGACCTGTATGGGCAGAAGTCTCCTTCTAACTGTAGTGTGGCAAAGACTTCACCCAGGCAGCTCTGCAATGTTTCTCATGTGTGGGCGGTAAAGCCATCTCCTGCTCCTATCAGCTTCTCATGAGCTCAGAATGACAACTACAGTTCTGACCTTTGGTTTGTGGATGAGAAGTGAAAAGTAGGTGACGATAAGTAGAATTGCTTGGCAACCCCTTGTACAAGGATGTTTCCTTAAATAGGATTTCTCTTCAGAAATAAAAGGTTCCTCAGAAAGCAGAAAGCTTCTGTCCAAAGATACTCTTCAATATCACTAAAGCTGTAAGGAAAAATGCCTTGAGGGCAGCGAAGTCCAATATTTTTCAATTTAGCAAGCAGAAGTAATTCCCGTTCTTACAGATCTTACTGCTATCTGCAGCTGTGTAATAGAAGAGCATAGAGAAGATAGAGACAGACTCTTCTAAGAGATGCACAATGATATGACAAAAGGACATGGACATAAGTCGCATCATGGGAATCTCCAATTAGATATATGGAATTGTTTTTTTACCACAAGGGTGGTCAAACACTGGAACTGGACACAAATAAGACTGGACTTGACTGAGGTACCTGCTCTACATGGACCCATTTGGAGTGGGAGGTCAAACTACATGACCTCCAGACCTCCTCTAATTATTCTATGATCCCGTGATTCTAAGCGTGACATACCTTGAAGCTATGGCTTAAATTTTTTTTTTTTTTCTTACAGCAATGTAACATGAGGTTCAGTTTCTTGTTTTGCAATTTAAAATTTAAATTTTGCAGTTATTTTTTGCAAGGAGCTGTGGAAGCACCTACTTAATCTGTATCGGAGCAGTACTAATTCTTTTACATGCATCACTGTAGTATAGATATAGTCTGTATTGCTGTGTAGTCTGTGGAAACACATTTCCACTGTGAATTACTCCTATTTTAGATAAAGGAAAATAACAAGGAAGAACCAAAGTAAATTCTCCACATCATGCAGCATGCAAACAGGGCTACAATCTCACTGCACAATGTCTGCCAGACAAGATCCAGCCCCATGTGCCTGGCAGCAGAGGAGGACCTGAATCATCCGGCCCACCTCAAGGAGCCCACACAGCCGCCCGTTGTGACTTTTAAAGCCTCAGGTCACCCAGAACTAGGCCAGCAGCTCCAGAGTGAGACTTTAGTAAGACTAATTCCTGAGCAATGTGCAATAGGATTAGTTACAGCGATGGCCCTGGATCCGCAGCCATTACACTGCTTTTATTTTGCTGTAACAGCTCAACTGCAGGCCGTTGGCATCTGAGTAAGGATTGGGAGCACTGAATGTTATTCAAGCTATCATCTACACTGGTTTCCAAGATTTAGGTGGAATTTATTGCCTAGATCCAAGAGGACTACTCAGACCAATGGCTATCCAGGGCCCCCTAAACTTGTCAACACATAAAAATCTAATGGCACCCTGGTGTTAATTGCAGTACTCATTAAGCACCTAAACATGTCTAATGAGCTAAGTGGGAACCTCCCACCCGAACTCCGTAACATCTCAGAGAAAGTGAGACCCTGAGGACCATCATCTATTCAGTACATCCAAGGAAGTCTTGGTGCACTTGAACAGCGTTGGCCAAAGGAGGTCACCTCACATCGCAGCTGAAGGAGGAGAATTGCTGATGGGATTTGAACCTACTGCAAATTAAAGACATGCTGAAGAAAATGAGTCTTTTTATAAACACAAAGGCACTTGTTCATTATCAATCACAATACTAAATTAAAAGAATGAGAATGAAATTTGTACCTATTATCTGTGACAGGTATTCATGAAAACACTTCTTTCCTTTACTGTCCTGTCACAAAAACTTCAGCTAGATAGGGAGGAGACTGTTATTGACAGCTTAGCTTACTTCAGGGAACCCTTAGGATGGGTCAGGGTATTCCCCAGTGTTTGTTCCAGTGAGAACGCAGCCCCATGGAGTCACGGATTCATATAACTTAACCATAATGGCACTAATTACTCAGCTAGCTGCAGTAAAATTTTACTACAGAACATTTCTGGCTAATAAGTAACTCATATTGATTAATAAATTAAATCACTAGAAGACCTTTAACAGCACATTGGGGATATAGAAGCGGGCTGGGCAACAGCAAAATTATTGATGCAGAAAACCTACCACTGTTCCTTCTGAAATTAGTCAAAAATTTTGCCTTTAGCTTTCCAGGGTACAGCAGCAGGTTCAGAGTATTATCACACGTTAAGTCTCCTCCCTGATAACCCTAGAAAACCCAGCTGCTTATCAGCTTCTGACAAAGAGATGATTCAATTCATAATGGTCAGGAATAAATTCTGGGAGATATCCCAGCTCTATCTTATGCTTGCTCCCACAAACAGATTTTTGAAAGGGTTGGGAAACTTTCTCACCAGTAACATTTAATATGCGTTAAGATAAGGACAGTCAAATTTCTTCCTTCAGGCTATTTGTCCTGGAATCAGTAAAAAATTCTTCCCACTCATCACTGCACAGCTGGCACATTAAGGATATTTTCCAGCATTTCGAAGCAGCGTGTACTGCTAGGTTTGATGAACTAATAAAGGATGCCAAAACCTATTCTCCAAAACCTATTCTCCAATTCATCAACATATACCACTGTAAGTGGCACAAGAATGTTTTTGTACTGGTAGTTAAGAAAAATCAAGAAAACAGGACATTGTTATCAGGAAAGACAGCCCTGGTGTCTCCTCCTGTCGGAGAGCCCCTCATTTTGCCTTGATATTGCGAAAATTCATCTTATCTCTTGCAAACCGAGCTTGCGCAGATTCTTGCTGGCAGCACACAGCAAAGTACTGCAATCATCTCCTGTGTCATTCAGAAGCAAAAAAAATCTGATTGGCAGTAAAGGAAGTTTCCTTTGTCTACCAGCAAAACATTCTGCCACGACATTTGCAGTAGGATGCTCTATTATCAAAGTAAAAATTAATTCCTACTCATTGTTCATGCCTTGTATTTTGCTTACAAACTGCCAATTACATGATTCATGAGGAATTATTGTATATTGCAGTGTCTTTCCATTCTGTACAAAAATAGCTTTTCATTCAACGTTTCTTTCCAGATTCCACGTTGTGAGTGCTCAAGCCATCAGATATTCCCCAGTGATACGTAATGATTTATAAACCCTCTGCTTTTCTGTGTTCTAAAACACACTTATACCAAACTTGAACAAAATCTGAAATTTAATGTCTCAGCAACTTGGGTAGCAGAGTCGGAATCTGTCCTTGACCTCCTCTGGGAATACAGAGGTTTGCACACATACATTAGCATCACGCTTTTGCCTCTGAGCAATCTGGGCTGCACAAGACTTTGAGCTGAACCTGGATAGCCTAAGAGAGGCTGGGACAAGAGAGGCAGGAGGAGTTAAAATGTCCAGAAAAGCAAAGGTGAAATTTAAATGGACTTCTTAGAGCAAAATCTAGGACTCCTCATTAATAGAAAACCACAAAATGTCACAAAAACTCTATGCCTCAGGAACTGCAGTAAAAATGTTCTAGCAGGGCAATGGTATGGTGCTCCTCAGCAGAAATAACATTCCACTTCCGTCACCAACCCTGGCACATTTGGATGCATCATCATGACGAATTAGAAAATCTACAATGAAATCCGCACTAGCCCTGAATCGCATCATTAACACATGAACATCGTTTGCAGTTTCCAGCCCCACGATAACTCTCCTTCTCAGGAGAGCAATAGGGAATTTCCATGAAAATATTTTTGATGAAGAAAAAATAAGTTTCTGCATAATCTAAGGTTTTGGTGAGAAGATTTTAATTTCTTACTGGGACCACTGATGTTGAACATGTTTTGAGATCTTTGGCTGCCTGAGCTGCTGCAGTATCTCTTGAAAGACACAGTGCAGCTAATTTACCCTGCGGGCTGGATTCTAGCATTCATAATTTAGCAATGCCTCAACTCATGCTGGAGCATGATGGTGCATCCCAGGACATGGATCTATCAGAATCAAAACTCTCTACCATCAGCTTTTTTCCCCTGGAACATGTCCATCTGTTGAAAACCAGTGAAAACAAATGTCAAATAATCAAATATTGATATCAATAATAACATTTCAAATTAAAAAAATCAAATTATTTGCATTTCCAGTGGAATTCATAATGAAGTCAATGGACTGAAACCTTAAAAACAAAACTGAGATTTTCTGAGGGAACAAAACAAGCAAAATCAAGGCAAAATGCTACAAATATTCAAACACAACTCTTTAACAAACTGTTTCACTACAGGGAGCTTTGGCAGGTAAATGTGCATTACAACCAGGTGTAGACTTTCTCCCAAAGTTATTGTACCAAAGAATCATAGAATCATTTAGGTTGGAAAAGACCTTTAAGATCATACAGTCCAACCGTTAACCTAGCACTGCCAAGTCCACCACTAAACCATGTCCCTAAGGGCCACATTTACACTTTTAAATACCTTCAGGGATGGTGACACAACCACTTCCCTGGGCAGCCTGTTCCAGTGCTTGACTGTCCTGGTCTGAGGTGAAACAGGACCAACTTTGTTCAGTAACTTTACTTTTTAGCTAGGCCTCTTCTAACTACTGAAATGAACAGCATATTGTGCAGGAACTGTTCACTCTCAGAGTGATCAGCCCCGTGTTTATAGTTGATGCCAAGGAATGGGATGCAGAGAGACTCTTGCTTATCCTTATTGCTATAACAACCAAGGGCAGCCAACTTTGTTACTTGCCCCGTTGGAGGGTCAGAAGCGGAAAAGCATAGAGGGGTCACACCTGCAGGGAAAAGCAGACAGGACAGGTGACCCAAAACTGACCAACAGGGTATTCCATCCCATCTGCCTCGTGCTCAGTATAAAAGCTGAGGGATCAAAGGGTCACTCTCTTTCTTCAATGGCCGGTGTCAGAGGAGGACTCTGTCTGTTCGTCTGCCTTTGATCCCTTTCCCTGCATTCCTGAATTCAGATTTGGAATCCAGTTCTTGTTTGATGCTGAGTCCAGTCTGGGACTTCCCCAGTGCCTGCCGGTGATGTG